>OMNZ01024926.1:5731-25287 GCA_900303255.1 Lesueurigobius sanzi | reverse complement strand
TTCACAATTTTTCATTATTCTTTTGTATTTTTTCATCATTTTTGACTTTGATTAATTTGCAACTGAATGGACTGTCAACCAAAACAGCTTTAACCTCTTATACCCTACAGGACCCAAATTTGGCACGCTGGGGTTTAAGGGGTTAAAATGTATGCAGCCCTGTTTAATTATTCATAAACAAAGCAAAATAAGTCTTTAATAGGTCTTTACATATTTTATTACTTGATCTTTGGAGGGGATTGGGGCACATTCATTGTGGAGGAAGCTCCTGAGTCTGCCTTGTTGTAAATATCATAGACACAATGGAGAAACTGTTTAATTGTGGACCATGTTAGGCTAAAAATGCAGTGTCTATTGCTGTATATTGACCCAATGAACAGACAAAATAATCAAATCAATTTACTTTATGTTTAAAACAGCCAAAGCTTACAGGGTACAATTAAAAATGTACAAAATGTCCTTTAAAATAATAAGATAGAGAACAGTATAATACAAACAAACAAGTTAATTAAAACAAACAACAAATAGAAATAAATAGCCAATTTAAAATCAATAAACGTGGTAAAATGAGTACAGATTCAAACTTCAAGAGCCTTCAATTGCAGCATGTATCAGTCTACTTTTTCATTTCCTGCTGCCCGACTTTCACCATATTTCGGCAATAACTCTGAGCTGATGGGTTCTGTGTTTGCGTCTGATGAATGACTCTGAACGAGAGCAGCTCAGAACAGATGGGGATTTTCCCCAACACAAACCTCGCAATTCACGGCGTTCTCTGACGTCCTGCATGAATCAAAATGGCCAAATAGAGACAGTAAAGTTTGAGAGCAGCTAGTTGTTCAAATATACATGTCCAGGTCGTTCAACGGCAACACATAGAAGGTATTTTTGTATATTTATTTATGTATTCTCTCTGGCTTTGCTTACCATGCTGATCTGTACTTCTATGTCAAACTTTGTGAAACTCAGATGCTCAAATAAAAAGACAAATGAATTCCTTCATTGGGTGTTTTGTATAAAATTGCCAAAATTGCCCATATTTTTAGCAACAAAATCTAATGGATAGATCCAGGTTTAAATGTAGGCTGATATAGTAGATGCAAATATCTGTTTTTCCAAAGGGATTTTAAAGCTAGTTATTAGCTCATTGACTGCCAGCCATTTTCAAATCAGTGCCATACTGCCAGAGGTTTTTCAGGATTTTGACTGTTTTTTTTTAAGACCCACAGAAAATGGAGTTCTAGATCTTTGTCAAAACCAAACCTACCAAATGAAAGATTAGACTCTCTTCTTTCATGTAAAAAAAGAAGTTTGTTTGTACCTATTTCCATTCTTTAGTAATCGTCAGTAGAAAATAGATGAAATCACCCAAAATGCTGGCCTTTTTGTGGACAACATTCATTTCAAGCAGAAAAATGTATTTGATTATAATATTTTTTGCTTTAGTGACATCTGAAACAACTGAAAAGTGTTTTCATTATATAATACAACAGAAACAACAGTGAGAAAAGGCTTTATTTAGATGTTAAAGCCACGAGGGACATTTTTTCCCCATATTATCCTGCTCTACTGTCCAATTTTCCATTTTCCTGATAATTCATTTTAGACTAGGTTTACTATGGGCATGTCATAGCTCATTTTTTTCAGGACAGAGCTGTCTGTTCATCTAGAGGGTCGCTGAATTATTTTATATTCCTATATTGAACACAGGGATGTTGTTTTGTTGCAGTGTAACTGCAGGTGGTAATGTGACAATAAAATAAACACAGAAACGTCCAAAACACCCACAACTTCTACATTTTGAAGAGAATATTGCTCTCTCTATCTGTCTCTTCAGTGCTGCTCCCGGGGCTCGCTTCCTCTTTCTCCCTCAGACTTCTCCTGTGTTTGCATGTACTTTCTGCTCTAAAATGATTTTATATGACTTGTGCGATCTACAGAATCAGTCCCTTTCTGTCTAGAGGCCCGATTTTTTTTTACACAAGCTCCGTCAGATCGTTCTCCACCCTGCCCCATCAAGAAACCTAGACGTCATTGGCAGTCAATGTGGGGATTTTAATTGACATATATAAACGTCATTGGCAGTCAATGAGTTAGAAGATATCTGTAAAAATTCAACTTTCGTCTTCAAAACTCAATGTATCAGGCTAAGAATAACATAGTAGTAAATCCCGATGAAACAAACCTTCAAAAATTAATTAATTTGCAAAAACAGATGTCTCCGTTTTGAATTTGTTTCTAAATAGTTTTAGATTTTTATCACCGTGCTTTCAAAGGGACAGCAGGAAAAGTAAAGTTGTATCAATTTCATCAATAACATAATAAAATGGATGTGGCCATTAAAAACACTGAGAAAATTACAAGCTTGCGTTGATTTTTATCAATGGCTGGAAATAACTGGAAAGTTTGGAGTCTGAAGGAGCATCGAAAGTGGAGATGTTTTTGCTGCAATGTAAGAAAAATGCATTTTGGTCATTGAAGTTAATTGAATTTACCATGCATTTCTATAATCAGTGCAACAATTACACTCCTTATTGTGAAGATTAGGCCATTTATTTGTTCCCACATGAAAGTTTATATGTTAAGAGATCAAAACATGAATTTAATAAAATTTGCATTGTCTCTTGCTTCTTCTTAATTCATTTCTTGGCTGAAATGTTGTAGTTTGTAGTGTGGCTTTATAAAGTACATCTGTTTTTGCGAGGACTGCTGAACCAATTGGGGCATGAAACCAAAAAGGGAGCCCCACACCACACAGCAGAAGGCACAGGTGTTCATACATTCCACTGAACATTGTGATGCTTTCTCTTACTGTGCGCCAAGGCTGTCCTGTCTCACTGCTTCTCTTCACACCCAGAGATTCGCCCTGATTTTCTCTTTTTTTTATGGAGTTAGCCTTGATGTAGCCTCAAACTGAATCAATAGTTTTTGCTGGTATTGAGATTAAGGCTGGTGCATTATAGATAGAAATATTACAGTATGAAATCTGGTTCTGAAATTCAATATTAAAGCGAGACACTGCAGGGAAAAAGAGAAATCAATTTGGAACATTTGGGTTGTGTTATTGATTTCAGTTTGAGGAAAATGTAATTTTATGTTTTCATGTAAAAAATTGTAAGCTATTTGGCGATGAAATCTAAATAATGGGGCTGGTGCAATGTGATCCGGGCAGGACCGAACAGATAAGCGGAGAAAAATGGATGGATGGAACTCTAAATTATAGATTGAGAAGTTTAGATTTATGGTTTTATTTTGTTGATAAACTGTATACAGTTACAAAGATTAGTTCAGAAGGGATTTTGAAATATGTTGTTTAGTTGAATATACTAGTTATTACTGAATAAATCTGTAAAAATGTAAATTTCATCTTGTTTTTAGGTATTCACCACATAATAAAATAGGCTAGGAACAAACATTCAAAATATTGTTAAGTAACAGACTGGAAAGTTTGGAGTCTGTAGGTGCTACCGAAGTGGAGATTGTCACAACAATATGAGAAGTCATTGAAGTTACAGTTTCACCTATACTGTAGATATATGGAGACATGTTTAATCAGTGCAATATTTACACTCATTATCGTAAAGATTAGGTTGTTTGTTTCCAGGTGAATTTAAGAGAGCTAACCTGAAAACCTGTAAAATATAAATGTAGACACCATAATGAAAGCTTTTAAGTCTGTTTTAAAGATTTATATGTATGGTATGTCCACTTTAACACAAAAAACATTGTGGAGTCCAACCTCCTCTGAGTTGTATGTGCCACAGGAGACCTGACAATAAAAAAAATTAACCTTGTTTCAATTAAAATAAATAAATAAATATAACTTTCACAGCCCTCTATTGTGTCTTAACGCTCTCAATATTAAAATTTTTCAAACGGTTTTTAGCGTTCTTTTAGTAAGACAGGGAGGCTTTTGTTTACCTGCTTGACTAGCTTCAACCACTCCTGTGGTCTTCGTCAGAAGTCATGTGATGGTGAAGTGACGTGTCCGAGGCTGCTTATATGGATTTACCATCAAGCGAAGCTTGCACCTCCTACTGACTGATGCCTTCTCCAGGTCCCAGGTGTGAGAAAGGTTGTACGCTCCGTTGTCCCGGTTCATTGATGTTGGTGGTACTTGTTACTTTCAAGGGGGCGACAGTGACGCAGGTGGTAAAGCGGGTCGTCTCTTGATCGGTAGGTCGGGGGTTCGAATCCCGACTCCTGCAGGTGCAGACTGTCGTTGTGTCCTTGGGCAAGACACTTCACCCAATGCCTAAGTGTGAGTGGTTGGTGGTGGTCGGAGGGACCGTTGGCGCAGATGTGAGCAGCCTCGGTTCTGTTAGTCTACCCCAGGGGAAACTGTGGCTACAATTGTTGCTTACCACCATCAGCATGGAGTGAATGAGCCCCCTTCCGTTCATGTGTGAAGCGCTTTGGGTGTGACTGTCATATGAAAAGTGCTATACAAATAACATTCCCTTTCCCTTTCACACAAGTATCATGTGATGCTTCTGACGAAGACCACAGGAGTGGTTGAAACTAGTCAAGCAGGTAAACAAAAACCTCCTGTCTTAGTAAAAGAACGCTAAAACTGTTTAAACTAAGAAGACAGTATGAACATTTCAAAAAATTTTCAAACGATTTATGAGATTTATGAGGAGTTGAAAGCCAATTTTACACCTGAAAACCTGAGCGGTTTTGAGCGGGCCTGTTGTGCTCCATTAAACAATTTTGAACAATTCCCAGCGCGAGAGCTCCTGCCCCAAAGACAATTGAGGAAAAAGTTGAGTCATATATAAAAAACAATCCAAAGACATTTTGTTCCTGAGATGTGTTTGATGTTAAGTGGGTCATCTTTGGCATTTCCTGTTGTTTTGTTCAGAGCCTTTTCTCACTTTGTTTCCCCTCTCAGTCCTGCTCCTGCCGACTGCAAAGGTAATTTACAATCCAAACTCCATAAAGGTCAGAAAAGCAATCCGAGGGAATAAAGGTGCGCGCTCCATTTCGGTTTCCGCATCATTACCGCACCGCTCCACAACCATTTTGTTGGAGCTCAGTGGCTTCAGGGCTGTGTGTAGATTTGTGATTATTTAGGCTTTTATATAACGGCTCCGAAGCACTGTAAAGTTTTGTTGGTGCTGTACATACTAGTGGGTGACCTCAGAGTTTTCCATGTGATTTCCACTTTCCACAATGTTCTGGACCTGAATCTTTCAGTTACCTGGGAATGGTATCGACCACAAGCGCACCACTGGTTCAAAGTTCCAGTTTGTCAGTGGACTTAAAAGTTATTCAAATTAAGCTCCACATTTCATAGCTATTTTCTTGCTGAAACAATAACATTGTTGATGTCTGTGTGATCATTAGCAGCTTGTTTCACAACCCAAGAAGCCAAACCAAATGTATTTATACAGCACCGTTAATAAAACAAGCTAAGTCATGCCAAAAGACAGATACAGTCTTTAACGCCCACAAATGGTCACGTTCACAGCTGTCAAGTAGAGAAAATCTGGTTACCATAACCATAATGCTGACATTAGCTGGCACAAGGGCTGAATTAGAGCTTTTGTTTCACAGCAAGATGGTCTGGGTTTGATTCCTAGACCATGGTAAATAGTCTCAACTTATATAGCGCTTTTCCACCTACATTAGGCTCAAAGCGCTTTACAGCAAGGAACCACTCACCCATTCACACTCTCATGTATACACCAGTGTATGCAGACACTGGAGACAAGCTGGTGAAGTGTCATGCCCAAGGACACGACCACAGTGTGCATCTGCGGGAGCTCGGGTTTTCCCCATCGCCCAGCCAGGTGAAGCTAGCTATATTAGTCTGGCTCAAGCTCTGTAGATGGAACAAACAATAACGTTTAGCTTAACCTAAAGCTGCCCACACACTACAGGATTTTAAACCTTTTGAGATTTGGCTATGACACGTTTGGTCATACAGTGTGTGGTGCAGCCACACGGCAACATCAACACATCACACATGAACAGATTTCACTCGCGAAAATTTTCCATGTCAACGGGAAACCTCGCAAAACCTCTCGAGATCAAACGTGACTTCGATGTAGAAGATGCAGCAGCGATAGTTTGTTTTTAACAGAAAAAAAAAGAAAGGGCGCTGGTCAAAGGAGAGGAGACAGCGCAAGCCTGGACTGGACTTGCTACGTTATGATCTGGAGGTGAGTTGTTTTCTCTCATAGAAATGTTGTTATGTACTACATGGATTAATTATCATTGAAATAAACTTTCATTCATTTCAGAATTATAATTTTAGACCCAATGTTTATGTTGTTATAGGGTGTTTCTGCGTTCTGCACACGCCACAGTTAACAGGCTGCGAACTCGGGACACACAACACACGAGGGGATATCGGGCCAAAACAATCCAACATGTTGAATATCTCCGATTTGCGGTCAGAGGGGTCGCAACATCCTTCCGATCAGACCAGAGCCATCGTAACTCACTACACACGGCAGGAATATCTCTTAAGATTATCTTACGATAATCGGGGCGTCCTTGCGATTGTCGGAAGGAGAGAATCGGGGCTAAGATCTGCCTAATTATCATGCCGTGTGAACTGGGCATTACGTTGCATGCAACGTGCTACAGGCTAGTTTTGACTGTTTTCTACTTCTACACTGCAAAAAGAGATATTTTTATAAGTTAAATTTGCTTGAATTGACATTATTATGAGTCATTTTCACTTTATCAAGAAACTTCAATAAAAATAAAAAAAACCTCTTCCACTAAACAATAGATAATAAATCTAAATGTACTTAAAATTATATGCTTTTTAAAAAAATCATTTTTATATCATACACAGAACAAGGTAAAATATTCTGAATTCAAGCAAATTTAACTTATCAATAGATCACTTTTTGCCGTGTACTGAGCAATCTGCTTAAATGTCTAATGTAAGAAATAGTTCAAATATTCAAAAGGACCTAATTTTGACTCTGCTTTAAAAAATTCTTATAGTCTGCCAGAAAATGTCTAAATGGTAAAGCCCACGTATTGCAGACTGTGTTGATACTTCATTCTTGACTGTTATCTTTCCACCTATGGACCTTCCACTGTGTAGCTTTAAATAAAGACTAACGCTGCAGAGGAGCCTGACCAAATTAACCCTTGTACCAAACTCAATATATTTCGGCGTACTTTTTTGGACAAACTTTGCCCCCCTCCCTCAGAGATCCCCTTGGGGCCCACACTGTTATTGAAGATTAGATGTAGGCCGTGCGAACACCTGTCTCCCCTGTCAGCCCTAAGCTCCCATTGTACAGTACACTGCGCCCCAGCTGCTCCGCGTGTCCTCTTTATTTTGGCCCGCTGTTGTTTCATTGCTCCTTTTCCCACACACATTACGCCTCCATACTGTTTCCATAGCGATGCAGTTAGCGATGATGGCGCGCCGCTCGCTCGTTTCCACCACATCCACCATCCACGCTCTGCTGAAAACACTACGAGCCCAAGCAGCCAAACTCGCTCCGGGCAAACGAGGGGCCAATGGTGGGGCCGGTGGCATAAGAGGAAGGGCTCATGTTAAAGATTGTAAAGACTTGACAATTTGGAGAAAAAAAACCTCAACAGTTTGGAGTTTGGAGAAAGAGGTCTCTATAGGTGAAGATTTGAGCTGCGGTTTGAAAGTAGCTTTAGCAAATACTGGAGAAATGTTGTAATTTTCTCATGTTGAGGGAGATGATGTAATCTCTATGGAGCTAAGCCCCGCCCATCTGCTTGTGTCGGAAGTAAAAATGGCATTGAAAATCTACATATTTTCAAAGGGAATTATAACGGTGGTTCTCAACTGGTATGGCATCAGGACCCACCATCACCCTACGAAGACAAGCTGTGACCCGCATAAGAATTTATTTAGTTATACAGTATGTTATGTAAAGTACTGTATTTTCCCTCAAATAATTGTTGAACTAAATAATTTGTAAACAAAAAATGTGTAAAAAGCTAAAAAAAACAAACAAAAAAAACAGTGTAATATATCAGACAAAATATTTACATGACTAAAATAAGTAAATGTTCAGCGTTCACATTTTTGTGACTCAACAAGCCATTCTCTGGCCTTGACTTTAAAAGACTGATGGAGGCACTGTGTTCCAGTGATGGGACACTGTGAAGGAGAACACACTCCATTGGCTGGCAGGAAGGGGACTGTTAAGCTCCATGAAACCTTTTAGTATTGTGACTAAATGAAAATAATTTTGGTACTTCTTTACCAACTGCTGCAGAAGGCAGAGCCTCAGCCTATTCAATTCAATCATCTCTATTGTTAATTCTACAACTCGTAAAGCATAGAACCAGACTTTTTGTTTTGCTCTCACCATTGTGAAAAAAGACAAAAGTAACCCTATACACAGAGCAATATCAAATGTACACACAGGGTGCAGCAGAGAGAGGGAAGGGGGATGACGTGGTGAGATAACCCTGCTCTGATGAAGGAAAGCCGATCAAACAGGCCCTGACCAGGTCATTGTTGTTGAGCCAAAAAAAACAAAAGCACTTATGCAGTCCACAGTCTCTACAACAGGAACAGACCGTGTGTATATTATTTTTATATATATTTTCAATCAATGCTGCTTTCCACAAACTTGTATACCACTCGCTCTGTGTGCGACTCTGGCTGACGTGGGGCTCTGTGCATATTTTTCTACTTAAAGAGACTGTTCTGTTCTTTAATAACGTGGCGCTCTCTGCAACAAAACGTTCTCTCTGCATGTGGTCTGATTAAACATAAAACTGCCACCTCAAGCTCTGAAATGCGATTCGTGGATAGGTTTAGTGAGAAATGTTTCATTGTTCTCTCAAATGTTAAAGCTTGCACATGTGTTGAAGGATGTTGGGTGTGTTTGCTCTCAACTGATAATACGATCATTTTTGCACAGACACAATGTTTCTCCATAGATTTTATGAGAAATTATAACTTCAAGGAGTATTTTTCTCACATTCAGGCAACAACATCTCCACATACAGTAAGGAGCACCAACAGACACCATCTCCACTCTTGATATACAAATATTTTAAAGTTTGTTTTTTCAAAGGAATAAAAAAAAGAAAGTGTTTCCTATTGAAAAAACAAGGCAAAATTAGATTTTTTTTCAGATTTTTTGACTAATTACTAGCTTATTAAAAAACAAACAAACATAGGCCTATCCAAATTCCCTCTGTAACTAATATGTTATACATTTAAACCTGGCACTATCTATCATTTAGATTCTGATGCCATTTTTATGCAAACATTGGCATTGCCTTATACAATACAATGCATTTTCCTCATTATTATATCAGTAATGTACAGTTCAAAGTTACAAAATGATATCTCTAAATTCAAAAAATATGCTTAATGTCTCACCTTGAATAAAACAAAACAAATAAGAACAATACACATGTTCAGAAAGCAATTCACAACACCGTATACACCACAATTCAAATAGTAGTGACCTTTTTAATAACAGTTTCCAACTTTTCTCCCTAAAATTGCCACTTCCTTGATGTAACTCTCAAAGTACTAATTAGAAAACCGATGTCATACGCACATTGGGAGACGACGACCCTGAAATGAAAGCCCTCTGGTTAATTGTCATGTACTTCCCGCTCTAAAAGCATGCAGTGAAGCTGATCTGACCTTTCCATCGGCCGCTGAGGCCTCAAGTCTAAAGAGCTGTAACGTAACGCTCGTCTGAGGACAATGAGAGCCACTAAATGGACCCTGTTCTGACCTCATGCTGACCTCTGCATGTGTGTTTATGTGTGTGTGTGTCAGAGTAGATGACATGTTGCAGAGAAAACATTTTCAGTTTGCCAAAAAAAGGAATTTGAATTTGAAGAATTTGAGTAACAGTTTCTTGCACGAGGCTCAGAGGCTGTTTACATGACAACAGTCTGCAGCAAAACGTAGCTGTCGTGCTCTCTCTCCTTTTTACATGCTTTACATGAAAACTTTGAGGTGTCAAACAAACTAATTTGGCACAATGAGACTATAAACACCTTTGTCCAACTGTGTGCCCTACAGATATTTTTTACATGCAATGTTTGTAGACAGAAGAAGACAGTTTATCGTAGGGCTGGGCAATTACTTGAATTTTAATCGAATCTCGATATTAAAAAAGATCAGTTGCGATAATCGCGTGGTCAGCTATAATCGTCAAGCCAACTAGCCAAACCATCCGCAGAAAATAAAACATACAGCTCACTAGCAATTACAAGTCTAGTCCAGTAGATGGCAGTAAATGCTCAGTTGTTTACAAGTTACATGTCCGCAAAATCAATCCAGCTTCGTAAGTAGACAACTGCTGATGGTGAAAAATTGACCTGCAGTTCCCCCAAATATTGGAGCACTTTTCTTTAGGATTTCTACTCCAATGGAAAAGGTAGGAGAGAAATACTTTTCTAACAACTGTTAGTAAACTTAATCTGTACTAGCGCACGAGCTAACGTAGCTGTTGTTGCAATCTTGCGTGGTTTCTTCAAACACTTTTGTGCGATCGCTGCACATGTTTTTTGTTTTGTCCCTGGCCATGTGAGAGCGTTGTTATGTAGCTACTGTGGGAGTGCCCATTTCTGCTTCTGTAGCAGAAAGTTAGCAGTTAGCGCAGTTTAGAAGTGATGTAGCATTACAACAGGATCAGGCTGTGCCCCGCAATCTGTATAATCACTGCTACTATTAGTTAAGGTCATATTTATTTGTTTTTATTAATTTTTCTCTTCTTTAGACAAAAATCTGGGAAAATAATCTCGATTTTTGTTTTCATAATCGCCCAGCCCTAATTTATCGTGGTTTCAATTTTCTGGAAACTTTTGGATGTTGTGTTTCTCTGCGGCAACTCTTTTGCATTCTAAAGTAAAAAGTAAGTCATTGTAAATTATTTACAGACAGTTATTTGACTATATTTATCAATTGTGTGGTAGCTAATCAGTAATCAGGCCGGCTGTGACGTAATCGTCCTCCCGCTGAGACATGAAACTACCTCCTCCAGAGTTTTCAGTGGAGCCCGGAGCATCCAATACCAACGTACCACTGCTTCATCATCATGTAAACTAGACCTCAGTGTTTTCAAGCAAAATGGAAATCTGTCTTTGAATGTACATTAAAACAAACAATAATTAAAACAGGGCTATTGGCAAGTTTGACTGGGACGAGGTGAAGGTGGGACTTTCCATACAAGCAATCGCGTTGTCGTTGCGTTCTGGGCTGTAGTGGGCAACATGATTGTAATGAATAAATTATAATAGTTCTGTGATCCAAACTAACAAATACTTGTTCCATTAGCAGATAATTTTATTTACCTGATCATATCAAGGGCAAATCTACACCTTTCACTTACTTTATCGTAGGCAAAGATTCTTCAGTCTTCATCTGTACTCTATAAGTTAAGACCTTTAGCTAGTATATTCTCCTCTGCCTGAGAGAGTTCTCTGACAGATTTTTGATCCAATTTCCTTTATTGTTTGTCTGACTACTCTCATCCTCATTATTGAAACGTGGTTGTTTCTGTTTTATTAGATCCTGCAATTTCTTCTTATGACGTTCTTTGCTCCTATGGTGTTCAACCATGTAAATATGCTAATTTCAAGGTAAATTTCTTTAGAGACCGACCCTTTTAGCCTGTCTTGAATGTTATCTAAATCTATATCTTATATTTGGTGGTTTAGCTGTCTAATTCTCAGGTTGAGGACTGAAGACTGAAGAATCTTTGCCTACGATGGACAACTCCTGTACGACTGAGAACCTACACAGATTTCATTTACTTGTAGATCACTTTTCGCAGTGTGGCCAACAACATCATGCCCATGGTTTTTAATATTTTCACCACTTTTGGACACCTTTGTGAGAAAATAATTAGACCTTAGTTCATATTTGCGGACAGAGAGGACATTGGACTTTGTAACACTTTTTGTTTCATGTGGATTGGCCCAGGAATGACAGAGAAATTAGCAAAAAACTAAGCCTAAAAATCAGCATTTTGCTAAAGGATTTTCACCTGCCCTCCACCCCTTTAAACTATACACTCTTTATCATGTTGCCGAGAGTCAGAGTCATGCTGAAGTGCTGATGTTGCCGGTGTGAGGGGGATGGATGGCTTTGTGTGACTGTAGTGTGTGCTTTACCTCCCACATCAGAGCTATGAGTGACAGGTCAAGGCTCCATAATCAGTCCAGCTGTGGCCTTCGCGACCCATCATCTACAGGGCAGCAGTGGTCACACCTCCGGCTGAAGGAGGTGATCATTCAGGCTCCGTCCCAGAGGAGAGGACTGTGTGCCCTTCACCGGTCTGTGGCTCCTGCTGATTGAATTGTTAAGGCGAGACGCTGCAGGTGAATAGGGAAAAAATATTTAACTGAGGGGTATCAATTTTAAACTTTTGCTGTATATTGGTGACAAAAAAAAATCAATGAATCAATTCTTCACACACACATTCTTCAGTCTTCATCTGTACTTTGTAGTTGAAGTGTAGGACGTTTCAATCTCAGACCCACAGCGTGCTCAAGTCGTTATTAAGCTGATGACGATCTTTGGACTAAGATCGAAACGTCCTACACAGAGTACAGATGAAGACTGAAGAATTTTTGCCTACGATGGACAACTCCTGTACAACTGAGAACCTACACAAATCAATCAATATTTCATCAGTTGCATGTTTTCCTTCATTTTTTGTTTTCATATAAAAATCTGCCATTTTATGTGTAAAAATTTAGAATATTTTCAGCTAAATAATGGATAAAGCAAGGTTTAAATGTATGATTTTAGTTTAGAGGTAAAAAATCTTTTCAGAGGGGTTTTTGATTATGTTTATTATGTATGTTATTATGTTTAGTTGGAAAAAACAGGCAAACTTAGATGGAGGACTGTTTTTTCACCTTTTTCATATTTTTCTTCGACTTGGGATAAGCCAAAAAAGAAGAAGACTACTCCATCCGTCCGAGGAGAGATGGTCTGATTTCCCTCTCGACCCACTCTTACACCAGTTCCTCCGGGGGATCTCAAGGCATGGCCATCTGAGAGACATAAGCCCCCTTTCGTCAGCAGTGGAATGACACAGGCCGGAGCATTTTGCTGGTGTCTCCACAGCCTAAAGTTTAAACTGAGCTGTGCACAAATGGGGGTGTGAGCTGCTCCAACCTCAGAACACTTTTACCCTGGGGTCTGGAGTGGTCTGCTTGTTGGTCCAGTTTGGGGAGAGCATGTTAGGCAATGCTAGTCATTGACTAGTTGAGAGAGAACATAACAAGCCTAAAAGCAGAAGCAAATATAACTTGTGACATATAAACACTGACTAAACTGTTTTGGTGATCAGTGTCGAATTCTGTGAGAAAGTTATTGTTGAGTTAAAATGTTTAGCAAAACAAAGGTAGATTATTAGCAACAGCTGAGGACTCACTTTCAGAATATGCATTTCTTGTTTGGAAAACTTTCAGAATGCATCAAACACTACATTGCATGGTGTGCTGATAAAAATTAGTACAGAGAAGTCAAATTAATATAAAAGGGTGGTACTTTCCTATGGCTTGAATGTAGGCCCACAGCGCCACCCGTTGGACACTCCCATAGTGGTCTAAACCAGATTATACTTAAAGCAGAGAAATGCAAACCACCTAATAGCACTTCTCCCATGTGATCCACGCTGTTGTGTCGAAAGAGGGCTATAGTCCCTCCAGCATGTCCTAGATCTTCTTAGGTTTTGGCAGCTGTAAACAAACCTGGTCAAAGAACAACTTAGCCACTGTGAAGAAGTCTCGCCAGCGACTTAATTTCCTAAGTGTGCTTAGGAGGAATAATATGGAGGAGCAGCTGATAGTTTCCTTCTATAGAGCAGCTATTGAATCCATCCTAACATACTGTTGGCTGTTTGTTATGCAGGCAAAGCAAAAAAGCCCTGCAGGGTGTAGTACAGTCCTCACTGCCATCACTAGAAGACATAGCCACCTCAGGCTCTCTCAGGAGAGCCAGGAAGATCGTCTCTGACCATTCCCATCCTTCCAATGAACTGTTCCATCTGCTGCGATGCTATAGGGCAATGAAAGCACTCACTTCAAGAATTAAAAAATACCTTTTTCCCAACAGCGATTAAGGTGCTAAATGACAACATGAGCTGACTGTTACATGTATTTTATTCTTGGCCTGATTCTTACGTTTGAGAGTTACTAAAAAAAGTAATTTAGTTGTAGGGATAGATTCTTCAGTCTTCATCTGTACTCTGTAGGACGTTTCGGAAGTTCTTCATCAGCTTAATAAAGACCTGAGCATGCTCGTGGGTCTCTTAAGAGTAAACCAGAAGGAGGAAGTCCCTCCTCTCTTGGTACTAAAGGTTGGAAGACATCTTAGCCTCCTCATACTTAACATGGCTCGTTACCTCGCTATTGTCTCACCCTGGGCTACGTTCTAAGGCTGTTGACACTTCCATATGGCCCTGCTCCGCCCAGTAGTCCAGGCTCATTAGCATGACAGTGCGATGGTTTCACTCTAAGGTTGTTATTGTCAATAGGTTTCTGTCTCAGTATGTTGTTATAGATTGGGTCTAACTTGAATCTTTGACTGACTTTGATTTTCCCATGGCTTAGTTTATACTTGAGTTGTAAGAAAGTATTACGATGACAACACAGTTAGAAGCGAAAGGTTTATTTACAAATATCGATGCCTCTCTCCTCGTCTCACTTTTGGCCCAACTTCCTGTTAGTGCCCACAGCAGCTGCCAGGCATTACTCAGTCAGCGCAGAGGGACCAGCTCAGCCCTTTGGCCACGAGAGAGGAGCTTACTGTGTCTGTCAGTTCATGTCACTCCAGCTCTACAGGCTCTGACTTTAGGGTCTTATGCAGAGACACAAACTCTTCCAAGTGTCAGCTTCTTGGGCCTGTCCCCTGTCTTAACATATAAACTTTCACCAGGAAACAAAACAATGGCTACATCTTATTGCGCTGACTTAAACATTTTGATATAGATTTCTAGGGGAAATTGTAACTTTATGGGCCCTTTTCTCAAAATACATTTACCTGCAGAATGTCATGTGAAAATCAAATACTAATATCATCATTTTGCAGAAAGTAACCCATATAATTTTGAGAAGCTCCATCCAGCAGGGGGCGGTAAAGGAGCTGGGGCCGATGACGTGTTTTCTGTTGTGGTCTTCGTGTGTAAACAGAGTGACAGGATGCAGCGTGATGCAGAAACAGTCTAAATTAGCAGGTGCCGACTAAACAGAGCTGACATATTGTGCCGCTGATGGTGCACTCTTTTGTTTTTCTGGGTCAAGCTGTAAAGTCATGGCTAAACTGGGCATCGTTTTTTTATTGATTGTGTAAATACGTGGTATAATATATAGTATTATCACAACAAGAGTGGCCAAACAGGACTGTGCAGGCACCAAAACAGGGAAACAAGTAGCAAATCACAGTCACAGTTCACAATTTTACCTGCCTGGAATATAGGGTTTCAAGACTTAATTGAGAATCTCTGATCAGCCGACTGGATCATATCATGATCTGGCTCATTTTTTAACCTTGCCTTTTAGTGACAAACATCAAAACTAAGCCACCAAAGAGTAACGTGTACGACAAGACCGATTCAATGAGCATTGTCTAAGCCAGGGGTGTCCAAACTTGTTTACCTAGTGAGCTACTTTAGCGTAACGAAAAAGACAGTGAGCTACTTATGCTTCAAGGAAACGGCTGTCAAGATGATAATTCAACACAATAAAAGAAAATTAGTGTAGTTTCCACTTTGTACTTTGCTATATTCACCTAAATGTTTGGAGATGTTTTGTTCTGAACAAAAAAATGCATCTAAAATTGAACTCATCAAGCATACTATCCTGGCCTTAGCCATCCGTAAACTCCGGTCAATTATCATTTCCCTACATGTTACAGTCTGGGTCTGATCTCAGTGGCTGCGAGACATCGGTTGAATTTCTTCGGACCATTCAGTGAGCGGGGGAGGCGGGTGTTGTAGGTGACGTCAAGCATAGGGCAGGTCACCATTGTTGCGCACCTTGTCTGCGCACCTCTGGCAAATGAGGTTCCGGTTTTAAAACACAATAACATAACATAACATAACATGGGGGTCGTACGCTTTAGGCTAAAAATAATATAATCATATGTGATAATGTCCATGTTTTATAGACTGTGGACTGACGTGTGTAAGTGGCATGTTTGTCTTAGCAACCCCAGCCAGATACCGTATGTCTCAGGAAGGGGCATACTTAAGGGGAAACTAATGAGCGAGCCCGAGCAACTTCACTCTAATCGTCAAAATGTCGAAAAGTAAACGTTAAACTGCACTCAAACAGAGACCATTTTCGATCCAGTATAATTGTCACAACATTTATAAGCCACACAGACTACTTTTCTTTTCCTTACATGCTCAAAAAACGCTGTAGTTCTATGGAAATGCAGTCATCTCTGGCTTTTCGTATGCTTTTCAATTGACGCGCCAGCACCGGAAACTCACTCCGCCGCAAAGCATTATGGGGATTCAAAGGTGCCCTATGCAGGAAATGATAATACGGATGGCTAAGGCCAGGCTAGCGATTGGGTAAAGTCAGATCCAATCGTTTCGAACTTTAAAAGGAGTTGACCCCTCCCACCTGATAACGGAGCACTATTGGGAAGATCCAGACCCTCTGTACGAAATGAGTACGAGGGTATGGTAAGGCCAGGCTACTATTATGCAGAAATGTTGAAGCCCTATGGCAAGCTACTTGGAAAGGGCTGACAAGCTACTTGTAGCTCCCAAGCTACTGGTTGGAGATCCCTGGTCCAAGCTGTCTAAGGCTCATTCATGCTCCAAGTTCAAAACGGATACACATTTCTGTCCGTCTCCTGCGTGATCTGTCCGTTTCATCTTGTCCGTCACTCTCTCTTTTTAAACAAAGCGTGTTGGAGTCATAGTGACGCAGCGGTACATGAGCTAACCGCTGGGGACTCACGCACTCACAGCTCCCTCTGGTGGTAGGTTTCGATATCACATCCTACTTTACATGTGGATAGAAGCATGAAATACAGTCACAGTAACTAAGCTTGAAACGCACGGATCTGTTTACGCACGGGATGGGAGCATGAATGAGACTTAAGACACAGAAAGCTGCCTCATTTTTTTTTACAAACAAATTTGAATTCTCTTCGAACCCGAGTGAGCTGTTGATGACTGTGGTTTCAGGTGTCTCGGTTTTCTTATTTCTAATGTCGAATCTCTTTAGTTTTGGATGTTCAGCTTCAGGTTGGACTGTCTACTTTTGGGCAATGACTGTGTTTTTGATAATATAGGCTACTAAAATCATGCACTGTACTGTATATCGAATAACAATGAACATGATTAACTGATGAAATGATTTACTGAAGAAATTTAAGAGGACCTATTAAAAAAGTTTAGCATTATATGTTCTCTCTCATGGTTTGAGAGAGGTGTCAAAGAGGCCATATTTGTTAAAAAATCCACCGAGAATCCATCCTTGAATCGCAATGGTGGACTTAGGTTTAATTTTCCAGTCTATAACAACATACTGAGACGGAAACAACCTTGGAACTTAGCCCAGGGTGAGACAATACAGAGGTAACGAGCCATATTAAGTATGAAGAGCCTAAGATGTTTTCCAACCTTTAGCACCAAGAGAAGAGGGATTTAGAGGTTTACTCCTCCTTCTGGTTTGCTCTTAAGAGACCCACAAGCGTGCTCAAGTCTTTATTCGCTGAGGAAGATCTTTGAACTAAGCCCGAATCGTCTGACACTTCAACTACAGAGTGCAGATGAAGACTGAAGGATCTTGGCCTACACATCCTGTAGTTTTGTAGCATTTTTACGCTAACTTTTGGAGTTTTGGAGGTGGACTTGAGGACGATAAGAGTTTACATACGCATACGGAGCAGTGCTGAGGTGCAGGTGCTGAAGTAGGCCAAAGCACTGCCTACACTTTGAGCTATGAGAGTGTCTTCACAAGTGCTTACTGTGCACCTGCAACAAACAAACAACTCCTCAACTCAACTCAGCTCAAAGTTACACGACACACACATTATAACCTGGAGTTACAGACGGACTCTGGCACATATACGATGGCAGGTAGATGTGGAAGAGAAAGTGAAAGGAGAGAAAGGTGGATTTGTTGAGGAAAACTCTCCCCAAGACAGACACTAGCTTTACTTATAAACTAAACAAATAACAAAAGTGCCTAATCTTCACAAGAAGGGATTAAGTTATTGCACTGATTCAATGTTTCTCCATAGAACTACATGGGAAATTATAATTTCAATAATTACTTTCTCAAAATGCATTTTTCTCGCATTGTGGCTACAACATCTCCTACAGACTCCAAACTTGTACTAACAATATTTTTGAAGGTTTTTCCAGAAGGATTTTTCAATATCTAATTCCTAGCTTGATTTATTGAACTTTTACCCCCCAAAGTGAAATTAGAATTTCTTTGTTTAATAACTATAGCTTATTGAAAAACTGAAGAAAATTGTTCATATTCAGCTGTCAGCAATTTTGGGCATTTTACACATAAAATCCTTTGAAAACATGAAATGACAGAAAACTTGCAATACATTTTATTCTCATATGTGTGCCAGTGATATACAACAACAAAAATCTAATTGATATCTCTTGCCTTGCCTTAAGGGGCATAAAATGGTCTTCTGTGAGCCTTGTTATAATGTTGTTCCCTCATTGCAATCATATGTGGAGTCCAGGGTGCGCTGACACACATAATCACCCACTTTTACATCATTCAAGAAGCAAATTCAGAGTCACCAAATGATCTTGCTCGTTGGTGGATAAAACCAATAATGGTATTCTTAGTGTAAAAGATGACAAGATGAACCTAATAAACCTGAGACAACCCTAAGAGAGTATGTTGACCTGAGTGTGGAACCCAGAAGTTCATTTCCTGGAGATTCTTTTCTTTTTTTATGTTTTGCACTGTTCAAATTAATGTTGATTAGTAAAGAGTTAAGTTATTCTTTAATCAGAAGCTTCACTGGGAAAAATAGCTGACTGCTAATATCGCTGTAATTCGTTTAACTATCCATTTGAAACAAAAAGAGATGCCAATATTTAAAAACATGGTCTTGATGTTGGACAGCAGGATGGACTTTCAGCCAAAAATGTGTAAAGGCAGGTTTGTTGACCTACTGGTTAGTGGATCCTGTGGGTGCTACAGGGCCATCCAAATCTTTGGACACAAATACGAATTTGCCCTGATCACAAAATATTCAATAAATGCAGTTGTGGCCAAATGTTTACATGTCAGGGGATGTAAACTTATGCATTTCATATGAATGACAACACAAAAGCCTTTATTTCTCTCATGGTCAGTGGTTTGTTTACGCTTTTCAACTAGAAACGAGCCAAATGTCCCTGATCAAAACTTTACATATTGTGCATCTTGAAACAAACATCAATTTTGTTAGAGAGTCCTGTATTTCAGTTGAAGTGAGTTTTTCTTTGCACCTGAATATTTTCCTGGCAGTTGTTGAAGGTCATGTAAAGGTTAGATCAGGGACATTTGAGTAGTTTCTGTTTCATGTTTCTGTTTGTGTAATCATTCATATTATGTGAAAAATGGCCAAA
>OMNZ01024925.1:0-12211 GCA_900303255.1 Lesueurigobius sanzi | reverse complement strand
CAAGAAGCCTCGCAAATGGTGAGAAACCAAGTGCACACACACAGACGGACAAGTTAGGCATCAGAAAATAACTATGTGTACCAGGTAAGCCCCCATTACGGCTAAACCACAGTTCAAAGCAATTGCTATGGGGGATATAAACATCGCGTCATCTTATTCCCATGACATGTACGCTGTATGATCAGGGTGGCCCTCCGTACTGATTACAGAGCCATTTACCAGGCCCATAATGGATGCCTATGTGAACCACAATAAAGATGAGCAGGGCTTGAAGCAGGAAATGGCCTCAACTCATTTAGAAAGCCATGGGAATAGTGCACTTTTCACAGTCGCATCGACACCACATGTGGGCAACGAGGAGCCAGCTAAACTTAGTGGCCATTGTGCCGCTATGATCTGTGACAATGCTTATTTGGTTTAGTGGAGGAGACGGACATGAAGCTCGAGTATACCTAAAAATGCCTTCATATACTGTACTTTCCGCTGCTGCTTGTATGGGTTTATGCTACATGGTATATGCGGATGGCACCAGGGATGTCCAAATGACTGAGAAGAAATGGTGCCAGCTATATAGCTTACCACCACTGAGTCTGGAATGAATAATGAAACTAGTCAAATCAAACTTGGAAAACATAAACAAAAATGTAAGCCATCATTGTTACAACCCTTTCTGACACAATCCTCTTGATTGCCTAAAATACAAAGACATTCATAGGGTGCATTATGGGGAAAATTATGTCTTTTTGACCTTTTGTGACCCAGTGGCTACAGGTGGTTAGCATATATAGCACGGTGCCTTTACTTTTTATCACAACGGCTTCATTCTTCAAGGTATTCTACAGCAAATACTTCAGTACTTTTACTTCAAAAATTTGACAGAGCAACATTTACTTGTATAAAAGAAAAATTTAGCATCCCTACTTTTACTAGTATGTTCAATGTTCAAATTATCAAATCTGAACAATATCATACAAATGATGCAACACGATAGTTTTAAGAACACATGGAATTTTCACCTATGACACAATGATTTGTAGCCTAGTTGTACAACCCAAGAAGAGCAAAAATCCTAGAGGCTGTGGCTTGTGGGCAGTCGATCCAGTTCTCCGGTCTCCACGCAGGTGTGGGTGGTTGAGTCATGCACAGTCACGATACAACAGTTTGTCGCCCACGAGCCTCTAAAGTCACAATAATATCTCCTAACCTACACTCAGACAGGTGCATCGGAGCAGTGTAGGCTCCACCCACTTGCAGGTGAGCGTTGTTTACCTGCTCCAGCTGTGGGTCAGACGCATTAGGGAAGTGACAGCCCTATTTCTGTTGATGATGAATGTGTTGGAGTATTAGAATGGGCAGGAGACACCAAAGGGGATTCACAGGTGTTCTGCGTCACCGGCAACAACCAGGGAGTTCCTCCAAGCAAAGCAACCACTCCCTTTTCTTTCTTTTTTTTTTCTTTTTAGATATTTCTCCAGCTTTTCCTTTTGATATTGTGCGCCAAAACATTGACACAGCCTCTGGTCAAAGAAGTGAATGACATCAGGTTTTTAAATATTCTTCAAAGCTCAAAAAGTACGGGACTTTTCTGCCAGTTCCCTGTAAGTAATGTGTAACCAAACAAAAACAGAAGCTTGGCAATTTTCTCTTATCGCTCCATGATAAGGGAGTTGCATTGCCATTATAGGCCATATTCAGTTACAAACAACAACTGTAAACTTTGCCCCCTGTGCCACGTGCTCTTGATTCCCGAACAACAATAAACACCATCTATTTGGGTTAGGCTCGTCTGTGCACCATGTAGTCTGTGAAAAGATAGACTGGCCCATTCACCCCGCTTATCACTCATCGTTCACTAATGTAAGCTAAAACAGTTGACACAGCTGATAGTGTTTTGAAATCGGTTGATACGTTATGAGATTATATTAGAATTATAAAACGGGATTCCCAATACATGACAATTGACTGATATTTTGTTTTTAAAGGGAGGCGCTGCAGGCAAAACCAGCCAGTTTACTCTCTTAACATGTGTACTTTCACCAGGAAACGAATAAATGACCTAATCTCTATAAAAAGAAAAACTATTCTCCAAAGAACTATATGGGGAATTGTAATTTCAAGAACCAATGCATTTTTCTCACACACTGTGGTGACAACAAGCTTTAGCAGCAAGTACAGACTCCAAACTTTCCAGTCTGGTACTTATATATAATATATAATATTTTGAAGGCAAAAATTCTGTAGTTGAAGTGCCTACACTTCAACTACAGAGTACAGATGAAGACTGAAGAATTTTTGCCTACGATGGACAACTCCTGTACGACTGAGAACCTACACAAACCAATATTTTGAAGGTTTGTTCAATATTTATTTCCTATCCTGATTTATTGAGCTCCAAAAACAAGGTAAAATTTGAATTTTTATAGGATTTATTCACTAATAAATCACTTACTGTATGAAAAAACTAAACAAGACATCCAAATTTTAATATACGGTGTCAACAAAATAAAACTATGGCTATTTTTTACACATAACATGCCTTTTTACATGTAAATATATAAAAAGGCAATCAACTTCTCATATTTACATCAGTAATATAAAGCAAAATTCTCAAACTTACATCACTCATTTAAAAAAAAATGTTTTACCTATTCACCTGCAGTGTCTCATCTTGCTCTACTTATTAATACATAAAATTATTGAAAACTGACGATCTTAGACAAAATCTTCATGGACAAAAGAGTTTTTAGTAGGATGAGATGAGTTGCAGTTTCTTTGTGATCATAAGGTAAAGCTACTTCATTACAAATGCAAAATAGGTCTCTCAGCGAATAAGATTAATAGCATCATTTATTTCCTTTGACCCCTTTTAGATGCAAGTGGAAGTAGTAGTGGTATTCTAGACTTCCACCTCCACTGGTTGTTTGTAATATTATGCATGTCATACAGGAATGACCAGCTGGAACCTCAACCTAAACTGGTGACAGGAAACACGGACTAGTCTGAACATGCTCCGTCCAAACTAGCTCTGCACTGGCACACTCCCAAATGCCAAGCTCAGGCTAACCCCGAACACTCATACTAACACTTCACAAACACAGCGCCCTTTAAATTCATAAGAAAAACATTAGGCTCCATGCCATGCTAATCCGGTGGCTGGGTGCACATGACCGAACAGAGCATTTTTGAAATCTGTTAAAAGCAGCCAGTGGCCCTGAACTCCGCTGGGACGAGGCACATGTGTGTTTTGAGAGCTCATTCATAAGACTGTTGGTTTGGTGGGTGCCAAAACAAGCCTGCGTCTGCGTGCCTTTCATGTCCAGTGGTTATCTGACCTTGTGGGCATTAGGAGTCCTTTGAAGACCCTTGTAAACACTTTCTCTTATTGTTAGCATATCTCAGACCCGGTGCCCTTGATGCTCCGACTTGGGACAGAACTAATTTGACAGCTATTGTGATGATGACATTACAATGTACTTTTACAAATCGAAATGCTGCAGACATTTTGGACGCATCCTTGTTAACTTTACTTTACTCTACACCCAATTTACATCTAGTAGTGCTATTAAATCGAGTTTTGTATCTTGTACATAACGGAGACATTTGAGTATTTTTATTACTGATTGTCTACAGGCAATCTACTTGTTGTTGTTGTTGGGTTTTTTTGCATTTCTGTGTGTGTGCTCCCTGAAGATTGTGTTAGATACTTAAATGTGCAAAAATGTGGATCAGAAATGCGATAGGAAAGTTTGAAAGGGGGAACTTACAAAAGGGTTTTCCAACTGTGGCCATTTCAAGTTGTGAGTTAATTCAATGAACCCAATGCAAACCTTGGAACAAATATTCCACTTCTACAGAACTTCCCATGCTTACTACTACTACTACTACTACTGCTACTACTACTACTACTACTACTGGTTGAAGCAGGTCATTAGACGAGCCAACACTTTGCAGCCAGTGTCAAGCCAAGCAGCTCACAGGTCACATAAGCGGGGATCATCTGTGGGATTTGCAATGCACATTTAGATTTGAATAAAAAAGCCATCCTGGTCTATGCCCAGTTGGCAGGGATAGCCCCTGCGGCACCACTAGTCTGGTTTCCTGTCGCACGTCGAACGTACAGCACATGCAAATTTAAACTGACTAGGCTCAGGCTGATCCACTCAGTCACTCCCAACCTGGCGCGTCTTTCTTTGTTTTTTTTGTGTTCTTTTAATTATTGATCACTTCTGCACAAGTTTCCATATGTCCAAAAGTCCCAAGGCTATAGGGCTGTAACATGGGGGCCGTGTGAGAAACAGGCTGCGCAGAGACTGACAGAGTTGAGTCTCTTTTGAGTCCGCTCTCCCCAGGGGGAATCCTCTTTCAGCAGATCCAAAAAGACCAGTTCAGGAGCAAAGCAACAGGGTTATCTACCCATCAAGGCAACACAATGGGACAACACTCGACAGCAGAATGGCCAAGAAGCTGGTAATGGGATGGGATGGGAGTTACTGTAAGGGACTTCTAAACAGGAAACTTAAACTAGATAATGGTCATAGGGGTCACGGGGACGCATACCTTTCACTTCTCACAGATACATGCGATGATGGTTTCTCTTTGTGACCTCATCGGAAGGAAGGTTCGGCATGCATGGACTTGGATGCGATGCTGTTATTCTTGGTGAAGGATAAAAGCAAATTCAGCACTTGTTTGCTACCTTTCTGACAGGCTAATTAGCTTCTCGGCACCTAAGTGAAATTCAAAGAGTTGTGTTCAAACCTGAAAGTAAGCTATTTATGCCCGGAACGACCCAGAGCACACATTCTGCATTGGAACTGTCAAAGACCTGCCAATCATTGTATAAACATGTAGAGATTGAACATTCCCCCATAGACATTCTTACATTTGGGCTGTCTAAAACTAAATTATTAGTTTTAAAGCTTCTACAATAGTGCCAAGGTTTCTCCAATGTATCAGGCCTATTAAAGGATAATCACTTGACTTGTAACAATACAATTTCATGCTCTCATTAAAAAGTTTTAAAAAACAACCCGTGACACCTGGTTTGCCCATCACACGGTGCCACATGTCCCGTTAAAAGATCAGAGCTACGGGTGGATGGAAACCCACCTGGGGCCATCTGCACATCACAGAAACAATCGAGTTTCAAGTCAAAAGAACCAAATGCCCTTTCACTCGTCATAAACATTCACCGGCTACTACGCCTGATCCCCTTGAACAATGGCGGTCATTAACAACACCGCAACAGTCTCAATACACAAAAGAGCCCCTGTGCTACTGGAAAACAACCTGGGGCCAACTGGACCACAGCAGCGCCGCATGTTAAGTTCTGTGACTCCTGTTTGAAATGAATTCGACTTCTAGCAGACGCATAACCCCCGACCAAGCAATGCCAAGACTTGTTATTGTTTTAGCTGAACGAGACATACAGCCTTTTGTGTGGGGAGAGCAATGGCCCCTCACTAATGGGTGCTCAGCAAAGTCTGTGCTTTTGCTCGTGCACCATTACACTCTTGGTTAAAACGTTTAGCCTCGAAATGCCTTGCTCAAAGTTGCCCATGCAGCACAGTGGGGTATTGCATTGCATGTTTAAATGGTGGATGACAGTTATAAGAGCTGCAGTTGTTGCTTATGGTGTATTCGATTACTAAAGCAGTTGTAGTGTGCTCCAATGCCCCCTAGGCACTTTTCAAACAGGAAAAGCAATAGTCAGGAGCTGTCATTTCAAACCGTATTGATAAATACAAATGAATTAATGAATTAAAACGAACAAGAGACTGTCTTTAACGCTAGATCACGGATGGAATGTTTGAAAGAGTCTGCAATTCGGTGGTTTAGGGACAACTGCTGAGTCAGATTTTCACTTGACTGAATGCATTGGAGCCTGTTGGGACAACTAATCCTATGTCCCAGCAAGCCATGGGCAGCCCCTTTCAATGGACACACAGAGGCTAAGCGCCACACACAATCGCCTTTAGCTCCCCCACTGAGAGGGCAGGTCAGAGAAGTCACAACCAGGGGTGACCGAGGAACCTGAATGAGATACAGGACAAGACAGAGGGTGTCCATAGTTTTGAAATGTAGAGAGGAAAGTGTCCGCCTTTCCGTGCTTAACTGACAAGATAAACAGAGTGGGCGCCCCTCCTATACTTATAAGATACACAGTCCAATGGCTGCTTGTGATGACAATACCAGGACAACTTCCATCCATTAGTTGACATGACGTTTATACAGTACACACTAGACATACCAATGCTGTGACTGAGATGTTAACTAATAACGATGTTATTGTCACTGAGCAAGAATTTGTCTGACCTTCATGTGTTTTGTCTGGTGAAGCATCCAAAAATGATAGACTTTGAGTTGAAGATTGGAGTTTTGTGATGATAATTATCACTTGGGTTTGCAATAATATTGAACAAGTCAAACAATGAAAAGTGTAGCTTTCAAGGGGGACACAGCCCACTTATCTTAGTCACATGACAAACTGAATTAAACGTACAGCTGAAAAGTTTTGGAGGACCACAAATCCAAACAATTGAAATGTCATGTGATAAGGGCTCATTGTGAGAATGAAAGTGTTAACAGAATAAGAAGATAGAGGATGAACAGCCATTTTCTAATATTACAGCAGGCCTTTATAGCCAGATCAGTAAAACAGAGCTGACACAGCTTTGGGAGGCTGTGAACAGCCACAAGTGGCGTCAAAAATGCAGCTCTATTGTTGTGTGCGCGCCTCCATGCTGAAGTATGCTGTCAGTCACGCAGAGCAGTATCTACGAAACTACAGATAACTAGAGCTGCTCTGGGTTATCAGTTCAGTCAGTGCATGTAGATTATTACAAACATCTTAACGTTTAAGGCAGAATATAAGCAGTGCCACACGTACCTTTCATCCACTCCACAACTTGCTTTGGGGTCCACTTGGTTATCGGCTCCATTCTCCAAAAGGCTAGTGTGTCGGCTAAAGAAATGTAACAGGTGTGCCCAAAAGTGGCGTGGAAGTTGAATACAACACGATCAAAAAGAGTGCCACATTTTCTGATGCGACGCGGAGCTCGCGTGTGTTTGTGTTCAGGAGCACTCTCTTCACTCACTTCTCAGCCCTGACCACGCATGACGAGTGCACTGGAGAGGCCGGGCTAAAATCCCCCACACAACTCCAAAGTCTGGAGTCCCAGCGGCTCCCAGGCGCACAGGCGTGTGAGCAGTGCTGCCTTCAGGGCACATGAACAATACTGGGACTTTACATGCTTTTGAACACAATCATAGTCTCTAAATAGGAAATATAGTAGTATTACGCACAGTTATTCAATGCAGTCTATACGCGTTCACATCCAGTGGACAAAGTTAGCTATATGTTAGTTCCTGAACTATTAAAATAGAGTTTAAAAGAAACATAAACATATAATTGCTTGTTCGTTCTTTTATGCTTTGTTCTGAAATGCACTCATGTTACTTGAATGTGGCTAAAGTGATGAACAAGTATCTCCCTACATTTGAAATTAGAGGCGCATGCGGTGGTTTTTCATGTGTTTAGTCTGTTTGCCTCGACTAAAACCTTATGCCTAATACAAGTGTGTATTCCACATTGTGAATATTGTCTCTCATCTAAAAGCCTCTCTATATGTCTTTCTTATTGAAATATAACATCAATATCAAGATGTATAATAGTTTGAAGTGATCACTGAAATACTTTCTATAAATTATTATATTTGTCATTTTACGGTTGGGTTGGTTTCTATTGACCAGTGTATACTGACATCTGATGGCGTCGTTGAGAAATACACTTCACTAACAAGTGGATTAGTTGCTGGTTGATATTATGATGAAAACATGGAGACTGCACAGTGCCTTAATATATTTGAGAGGGCTTTTGTGCGTGTTCTTTCATTTGTTTATGTCATGATGGAATTAAGATAATTGTGGGATGTACTTTTAAATTGCAGAATTGTTTTAAATCTCTAAAGACAACAGCTACTATACAGAATTTTAAGATAACACTTCCTGCCAGTGACCAGACCTCAACAAAGACATTCTAAGACACATAAACAGAGCCGTGTTTTTTTAATCAACATTTATTGTAGACTCAAAACACAGGAAGCCCAGCTTTGGCACTGTATATTATCAAGGCTTCTACATTAAGACCATGCAAATACAGTGATATACACAAATATGACTTGAAAGTCTAGAAAGAGGAAGTCATTTGAGTCACAGTTTGCGTAAGTATAACAAGAATATGTTGTTCAATTATAAGCCACTATATAAGGTGAACACATACTGGGTTATGTTAATTAATAGCTACTGTAGAAATACCCTGTATCTTCAATAAATATACTTTGCACCAAACATAACATTGAATAATAAATATCTTTATTAAGCATGCTTCCTGATGGAGTTGGAATACAAACATTGACTTTAAGATTTGTAGCCCAAGCATTTGCGGGGACTATAAAGAAGGCAGTGTAGCATTAACACAGAGGACCTTGTGTGCCGATCTAAACGCTGGTGACTGAAGCCTCCAGGACGAAGATAGAGTCTGAAAGTCGCTTATGTATTTGATTTCACAGATTTTGGACTATAACTAAATATATCATATCAATGCTTATATTGTCTTTAGTAAAACACATTTCTATCAAACATCCTTTATGGAGCATTTGATGGATTTGAATTGGCCGCCGGCTTGGCATTTAGGTACTCCAGGACGAACACTTGGATGATCTTGTTGAGGTTTTGGATTGTGGCGCGGTCCAAATTCTGCTCGTTGTCGTCAATCGTGTGCCACACTGATGGGAACGGGGAGGGAATGAGGTGGAGGACGTGCACACCTGCGGAACGAGCAAAGAAGAGGGGTGATATAAAGGAAAACAAATAATAAGAATGAGAATCGGATGAGGTGTAAGTACCTCTGACAAGGAATGGTATGTGGTCATCTTGGACACGGCCCACAGGAACATTTGGCCAGAAATACTGAATCTCGTTTGGATGATTCACAAGTTGGTTCAGAGAGTGTAGACGGCGTTCTGTGCAACCCAACAACAACAATGTTAAAGGTTATGGCTAGGATTGTAAAGGCTTGGATTGTGATTTATTGTTTGTCTTTGTATTGAGAAAGTATATTTATTCTTTCATCAAGCAATAAATACCCAATCCTATCAAAACTATGCCTTTGGACAGTGGACCGATTCATTTGAGACGGATACTTGGAGGTTACCTATGTTTTGCAGTCTGGTAAGCCAGCGTAATGTGATGGGGAACTGGTTGCCAAAACTAGGACTGGGGGCGCCTATCAAGTCCAACAACACAAACAGATCCTTTATAAAAAACAAAGACAGCAGAGATTCAGTGGCTTATTACAGATTCAGAACTTGTGCCTTTGACATGGCGTTACTGCAGAGAGACATGGGTTACTTTCATACCATGCCATGCAGCAGGTTGGTCCCCGTTGCTCCTGCAGGGTGAGGCGTGGACTCCATCTTTTGGGCCAGGTGCCGAGAGCCATAGAGCGAGTCGGTGTTTGTCCACTGGAACAGGGCCTCCTCCCCGTCAAAGAAGAGCAGCTGCAGGGTCAGGTTGGGATTGGAGGCCTGCGGGGCAAGTGCAAGACAATGATGACAATAATGATGAGCAACGATACCGTCATACAGTACTTTGCTGCCCCCTGCTGGATGTTTGACTACAGACACTCACAATGTAGCAGAGGACATTACAATTAGGATGGCTCTGTTTATCGCAGCGATCCATGTGATACATAAACATGGATGGCTAAATGAGCATATGTTTTGCCAACATGTAAATTCAGTTGAATATATATTTTATCACTAATGGCAAGAGAATGAAGAGAATTTGCATTCACGACACACAATCAGTATTCAGAAGGACTCCTCTTCTCTTGGGCCCATCACTCACAGGCAGCAGGTTGTGATAAACATGCTCCTTGCCTGGGTCTTGTCACTGTCTTTCCACCAGGCAGACAGCAGACCTCAGCGAAACGATACAGGAATACAATATAAGGAGGTATATTGACTCACACGTCATTTGGAATTAGGGGTGGGTGATATTGATGAAAATCTCAATATTTTTGGGGGCTTTTTTGATAACGGTGAGAAAGTGATATTTTTGCAAATCAGAAATATCCTGCCATTTGGATTGCTTTGTCGCTCCAAAAAATATTGTCTTGAATATTGAAAATACCCGTCTTTGAGTTAATTATATATTTTTTGGTTTCTTAACATTGGATATATTCAATATTGTAAATGTGCATATCTTCCAAACAACAATGTCGGCCATATCTTGTAGATGATACATAGTCCACCTCTATTTGGAATTGATTTGCACACAGAAACCGAAGCAGCCCAGTAAGAAAATGCATGTCGTAACCTGCAAAACATCATCACAATGTACTCTTCACTGACCTTCTGTGCCTTGAGTTCTTCGTCTAAGGCGCGGGCCAGTTCCAGCATCATGGCACAGGGAACAGCGGAGTCAGTGGCCCCCTGGAACTCCCTGCCGTGGAAATGTTGTGGGTAATATTTGGAGTCGTAATGACAGGCCAGAACCAAGCGCCGTTTGGCTGATGGGTTGAGCGTCGCGATGATGTTTGTGAAGGGCAGGGGGCCATATGGCGTCTGAGACATGAACTTGTCCTCTGTCACTTGCCAGCCTGCGCCCAGAGAGCCCAGGGTGGTTTTGATGTGCTACAGGACAGTAAGAGTAAAGATTTGTCTTTCCCACAGTACGTGTTCAGTGTGGCTATTATTGTCTATGCAAAATAAAGTATGAACATTCACCTCCTGCACTGCCTGGCTTCCTGCAGATCCTGGATACCTGGTAACAAGGAGCGGTCTCAGATCTCTCTGCCACATCTGATCTAGGTTAGTGTGAGACAGGGCTGTCCGGACCTCTTCTGGTGTTAGCGTGGTGGCTCTGTGTCGCACCTAAACAAGACAAAGCACACAGAGGTTATAACATTTATGTTTTTCATGCTGTCCTCTTTTCTCTATTCTATTAGATGACCTAATTATAATCATTGAATTGCTATGTGCAACCACTAAAGTTGCAATTTTCATTCAATTGCAAATAATTGACTTTTGAATTTATAAAAGTGAATACACAGTTAGTGCTGGGCACCGTTAAATCTTTTTCGATACCAGTAGTTTAATACCGATATCTGAACAATACTTTTTTCAATATCTATACAAAATTATTGGTCATCTAGAACAGTGTTTCCCAACCAAGGGTACAGGGACCCCTGGGGGTACGCGACAGGTTAGCAGGGGGTACTTGGAATAATTTCAGATAAAAAATAAGATGAAACAAATTGTATTTTTGATTATTATGGTCAAAGAAAATAGATTTTAAAACACAGATTTTGAGAGTATTTGCCTTTTACCTTGTTTTTGTTATTAATTTTCTAACTAATCAACAAGTCCATCGAAGTAGGGGGTACTCGGAGCATAAATGAAAGACCTAAGGGATACGTGAGACAAAAAAGGTTGGGAACCACTGATCTAGAAGGATAAAACAGAGAAATAACGGTAATTTATTTAATAGAATAATCTTTATTGTCATTGAAACAAGTGCAACGAAAATTTTGTAGTCCAGTCTTCCAAAAAATGTCAATGAATGTTAAAATGATAAAAACTGTTCTTAAATCTATTTGTCCTGGTCTTAATGGACCTGTGCCTACTCCTTGAAAGAGGGAGTGTCCTGGATGTGAGAGCTTTTTAGAAGAGCTTTATTTATATAGCACCTTTCACAGACAGAGTCACAAAGCGCATTACATGAGATGAGATGATTTACATGAGATGATTCACATTCACTCGAGTGGTAACCAGCTGCCCCTTGGGGCAGACCGACAGAGGTGTGGCTGCACACATCATGCGCCAACGGACCCTCCGATCACCCAGACATCATTCATCCTTGCCTATTGTACATGTTTTTGGTGGTAGGGGAAACCGGAGCACCCGGAGGAAACCTACGCAGACACGGGGAGAACATGCAAACTCCTCACAGAAAGGCCCCGTATTGGCCCGGGATCGAACCCGGGACCTTTTTGCTGTGAGGCAAGAGCGCTATCCACTCTGCCACCGTGCTGCCTTTTTTTTTTTTTATAAGGTTATTTGGGCCTTCTTTAGGCAACGTGAGCTGTATAGCTCTGTCAGAGAGAGGAGAGGGCAGCCAGTGATCTTCTGAAGCACTTTCCTCTGAG
>OMNZ01024922.1:0-11055 GCA_900303255.1 Lesueurigobius sanzi | reverse complement strand
TCTCCGACAGCTCGCCAGCCCTTTCCAAGTAGCTCACCAAAGGGTTTCTACATTTCTACATATAGTACACTTGATGACACAAATTTTAGATGCATTTTTTTTCTTCTGAGCAAAACATCTCCAAACACTTTTACAACATAGTACATAGTGGAATCTACAGGCATTTTCTTTTATTGAGAACTTAAAGAAATAGTTCAGCGCTTTTACATGCATACATTTGTTCTAACCTGGGCTTAGATGAGGCGATGTGTGGCTGTCTCATCTTTGTGCATGCCTTTGCATTAGCATTTTGCCTCTACAGTATAGTCCCATGGCGCCAAATTTAGAAGCCCCAAATTTCTTCCAAGTTTCCCCTATTTAAATAGGGTTATGTGAGTAGTTACACGCTCAAAGTATAGTTACACAAAATTAAAACTGTCAATTTTCTAAGCGGATAAAACAGGTACTATATTTTTAGGCGGAATAACACGGAATTGAGTGGGGGAGAATCCTTTAGGAGCGTCTTAATACTGCGCGGAGGTCGAAGTGGTGGTAAATTTGGCGCCATGGGACTATACAGTAGAGGCAAAATGCTAACACTGTCTTTGGTCGTCTTACGGGACTGAAGGCATGCACAAAGACAAGACAGCCACGCATCGCCTCATCTAAGGCCAGGTTAAAACATATGTATGGATGTAAAAGCGGTGAACTATTCCTTTAATTGTTGAATTGTCATCATTGATACACAAAAGTAGCTCACGGGGTAGGAAAGGTTGGCGACCCCTGCCCTAAATACATTTCCCCTTGTCTGTGACCACCCCCATCTTTCTAGTATCCACGTGCCATTTTGTAATGTTTCAAATGTTTTTTTTTAAATCTTGTAATACTTATATGTAAATAAAGGTCTTTGATAAAAAATATATATATATAAAAAAAGAATACCCACAGGCCTCTCATGAATAAGTTCAGGTCAACTCTTTGATTCGGAAAAAGTGGGGCGTTACTTGTTAAGTTAGCTTGCTTCTCCTTAACTAACTCCTTTGGAAAAGTAACTCCGCTATTTTGAGAAACAGATGAGGTGTAATTAATGACAAAAACGCTCTCTCAGAGACTCTGATGCAGTAAAGTGCAGCTGGCTCTGTTGCCATGCTCCCGCTGCAGGAAGTGCGGAGGCTGAGAGAGATGACCCAAACTGACCAGCATCGTTGTGTATCGCAATTCGCTACTTCGTACTAAAGGAGAAAAGTACGTTTCTCCTTTAAAAAAGTGACTTACTTGTTGCATTGCTGTGCTACTATGAAAGATACACATTAGATTACTCATCCGTTACCAATAATAAACATAAAGCCTTTCTTTGGCGTAATGTAGCCTTTTACTGTGGAAGTCACTCCTGTAAATATTAGGCCTAAATATGGGGAAAATGCAATAGGGAAATTCGATACTATATAAACGTTTTTGAAAATACAGTTTTGTCCCATTCACACAGCACAATAAATATGTTACTAAAATATAGTAAAAATAAAAGACAGTATACATCTAATTAGGGTTGGGCGATATTTTTTTTCATAGCGGTATACCGGTATAAATAAGTCCCATGATAAGAAAATGCCTCATACCAGTGTAAATGATATTAATTTAAAACGAGTGAGCGTACGACTGTGCGGCGCACTGTGATGACATCGGCCGCGGCGCCTCACATGTATCAGAGCATAGGGACCAGCGGAGAAACAACAAAAGAGAGATGGAGAAGACGCGGAGATTATAGGAACCTCACGCCAAAACGCGGAGGTACCTCTGTAATATGTGAGTGGTTTGGCTTCAGTAAATCACACGTGGAGCAAGAGACTATAACGCAAAGTTTGCTGCAAAGTAATGGTGATTCTGGCGCTGTCTCCAAGTACAGATTCAGAGCATTGTGAATGTGTGCATTACCTCATTATCATCACTCATATTCGCGGAGATCTGCGCTGCTCAACAAAGCCCAAAGAAAGTAGACACACGGTAACAGCTGATCGAGAGAGGATATCTTTGGCTTGCACTGCGCTGCCAGCAGCAGGGGCGGTGTTACCATGTTGCAGACTGGGGCTCAGGTTGGTCCCCCTTGGAAACAGGGGGCCCCAAAAAATCTGATATATAATAAAAATGAAAATCGCTTGATCCAAAATGACACTTGCATTAAACTTAAGTAGATTAAGTTTTTTTTTCTGTTAAATGTCTGCATTATAATACTGACTATTGCTGCAAACTTGTCCCTCCAGTTAAATACAGCAGAATTCACCAAATAAGGTCTAAAATATACTCACACATTAAACACACCAAAAAATCAGTGAATGCTTTTTACAATTTGAGGCAAGTGTATTTTATTATTATGGGTTTAAGTTTTATATCTTTTTATACAAGGCTCCGTTGAAATTATCATATCGTATCGTCATATTGTGATACATACCAACAAATATTGTGATACATGCTGAGGTCCATATCGCTCAACCCTACATCTAATCTCTTTTCTAAGTCAGAAAGTTATGTATCTAAAAACACAAGGGGCAAAGGAGCTCCTCAGTCTGTGGAGCATAATACAGTATTATATTATTGAACATGCTACTTACAATAAAATATTTTATTCAGCAAAAAGCAACAATAAAAAACTAAAAACTATCTCCGGGTATGTGTCCGTGCCGCGTACACCTCTTATGCATTTCATAGAATCTGAATGATAACACAAAAACCTTTATTTCACTCATGGTTAATGGTTACGTGAAGCCATTTATTGTTTTCGTTTTTCAACTAGAAACTAGCCAAATGTCCCTGATCAAAAGTTTACATATTGTGCATCTTGAAAGTCCAATTTTGTCAGAGTCCTGTATTTCAGCTGAAGTGAGTTTGTCTCTGCTCCTGAACAGTTTTCCTGGCAGTTGTTGAAGGTCATGTAAACGTTAGATCAGGGACATTTGAGTAGTTTCTGTTTCATTATGATTTCAAAAGAGTAAACTCAGTTCTTTGGCAATAAATGGCTTCGCACAACCACTAACCATGAGTGGAAAAAAGTTTTTTGTGTTATCATTCATATTCTATGAAAAATGGCCAAAAGATTAAAAGGGTGTGTAAACTATGGAGTACTGAGAAACACACAAAAAAAAACACTTTTGCAAATGCCAAATTATGGACTTATCTTCTACCAAATAAAGATACAGAGACATGGAGAGGAACCAAGTGGCTCAAAGGCCCATAAATAAATAAAAAAAATGCTAATGTTAGCTTCATGCTCCGACTTGACTGTATGTGTGTTATCTCTCATAGTGTTATCTCATAGTCTTCTACATCTCCGTCTGTGTCTTTAATGTGGTTTGACAATTTGAAAGGAACATTTCAATAGACGGCAACAAATGCACAGTGCTGTCCACATATTGTTTTCATGCTACAAAAAAAGGGGGAGGACCAAACCAGCACACACATCTACAATATTGTTTTATTTACTGTCATTAAAGAGACTCAACGGAGGTTGTCCATTTTCATACTCGTGACTGCGAGTCCGCGTAACTGCAGTCTCCATGTTACGCTGGTGAATGACTGCTGCCTCGGCCCGAATACGCAACTTTGGAGTGACGGTGGAGGCTTATAGTGGCAATTGAGTGGGATAGGTGTGGGCTCTCAGTACAGCGCGGGACATTGCTGGAGCATGTAGGGGGTGGAAAATATATTTTTTTACATTTTAACTTCCGTAGAGTCCCTTTAAGGTTGTAAATTGTGACCTAATTTCCTGCTCGTGTGAGAACCACTAGTACAGATAATGAATGTAGGAATAAAAAGACCACATGAAAGTGTCCATTTGGATATGTATTCAAACAAGCCTGTTTCCCTTTTCTCTTTTCTATTTTAATTTAGAGCCTTTGTGCACATTTTCACTTTCAAAAGAGAAGCAACAAAAGCAAGACGAGCACAGAGGCTGAGGTTTCTGGTCAGCACTTCAGTTATATTGAAGAGTCTATGCGCATTACTTGTAAACGTGTGGGTGGAAAATGTTTGATTTGATGATTGAATCCAATTCAATGCAGCTTGCCCACCAAGTTATATTTAAGGAAATCTAAAAGTCTGCCCTTTTGGGATTATTGTGTCATTACCAGAGGGTTTAGCAAAGAGAAAAATACATAGGCTACACAGCTAATCCTTGCTCTGTGATGCTGAATACTGTGAGACCAACACATGAGTCAGCTCCTTAGTGATGCCTGGGGACTAAAATGCCAGAGCTCTCCCATGATGACGGTAATACCAGCCTTAAGAGGTTTAAATGGAGCTGTTATATTATCCTTATGGGCTGTTTCAGTGCGTGTGGAGATCAGAGAGAGTTCACATCTATTTGACACCATAAGAAACTGCACCAGAGCTTATGTTGCTGGTCGACCATCACCTGGAAATGACTGTGGATTTTGTTCCTTGATTGGGCCGTTTCTGTTTTTAGAAAGAGGCTGGCTTCCTTTGAATATATTATTATGATACAACCAGGAGTCTCACGCTCTGCCCAAAGGAGCAGCTGTGGCTACAATAGAGAGAACTAATAATTATTACTACAGTGTAGCACTTTGAAAAACTTGTGACACAGAATTGTAAAGTGTAATAAATACTCGTGTATGCCATTATTTATTTTTAAATTATTGGTAAGATTTATAGATAATTATTATTAGATCAGGAAGAGCTCGACTTGATTAAGGCTGTGAGGAGTAATTTGCAGAAAATAGAATAATCAAAATTCAAGAAAAATGTCCGAGGCACTCTGTGATGTTACAGAAGAGTAGAGCCAGAATAAAAGCCCCAAACCAGGGTTAAATCCTTCCAAATCATAAAACTACTGCAGAGCCAGTAGACAGCTATTTCCAAAACAGCTGCAGTGGGAGAGGAGAGAAACACAGCGTGTCACCTGACCTCCCAGCATGCACCTGTCCTCTCAAAATCAAAGGTCTTGGATGTTTTATAATAAACAGGTAGGCTATATTTCCTAATAATGAGTTATAACGTTATGCCCAAGAAAGACTCTTTGGTCCCTGCTCTGTGTAAGATAATATTGTATGTTATTCTCTGGCTGACTGAGAAGAGTACTGCTAAGGATAAGGTATAAATAGCGCCAAACGTACATGTGGTCGAACGTTGTAATTGCACAATTGCAATTTCCATTGATCACAGCACTGACGTTGGCAAGGGTATAAATGTATTATTAACAATGTTATCTAATGTATAGGGCCCCCTATTGATTTTTGCTTTGGGCCCCAAGACACCCTTGGAACACCACTGCATGTCTGCGTCAGGGCTAAAAAATAAGAAAAAAACTAAAAATAAGAAAAAAAAAACAGAAAAAAACAAAACAAAAACATCTCATTACATCTAGGCATGAATTAATTTTAAATTAATATGCTCTTTTAAAAATTTTAAATAAATATCCTTTTTCTAGAAATGAGAAAATATATTTTTTTTAATTGAAAAGAAATTAAAAAAAATGTGTGTTTGAGAGCTAATTACCATTTGAACAGTGTGCATATAACTAAAATATTGGGCCATAAGTAACGGAATTTGTTTACAATCACTTTGCCAAATATTTTTAGGGGCAAAAAGCTGCTGTTGCGATTATTCTTGATTTTGTTCAAGGTAAATCTGTGCAAAATTCCCTAAAGAAATGGATCCGGCTCTTTTCACAATTGAGATCCGGTTCGAACCGCTCACTTAAAAGAGCCGTTCAAAAGAGCCGATTGGGTCATGAACGTCACATCACTAATAGACAGGACATAAGCGCTGTAGATGTGATGCTACGACGAGGGAACTGCCACATTAGCTCCTCCTCCGTTGTTTTCCTGCTTCTCCCTGGGTTCATGGATTCAACCCGGTGCGTGGAATGCGTCATTGCATCACTAGAGCGAGCATATGACGCCTGGGAAGCTTGACGCACCTTGATGCGCGTTACTGTACATTTTGAATGTAAAGCTTGGTCTGAACGGCCCTCAAGAGTGAACGAACAGAACAGCTGCATTCACAACAGGGTCCATCCCACTTTCAGTCGTTTAAATCAGAGTTTGTTGCTTATGGTCCTGGGGTAAATTGACAGATTCATGACTTTCTGTGGCAGGAGGAAGGTTTCAGTGATTTGGTTTTACTGCCTTTGACAAGTTCTGTCCTAATGAAGTCCCTCTTTTGTATCACAGAGTGCTGGACAGTGACAGTCTATAAATCCTAAGTGCCCAGAACACCCACTCAGTCCACATGACTCAACTCTACTGGCTCCTCGCTCCATCCTAGTTCATGTAAATCCATGCTCCGTTTAGTGAAAGGATTCATCTGCACCACAGAGCAACACATGGTTTGGTTTGACTAATTTTTCAAATAGCAAGTCATTTTCTCCATTAATATCCACCGTAGAAGATATCTCAGGGTGTTTGTACATTATTAATCACATTAGGAAAAGGTGAACACTAACTGGCTGCATATTTATAGAGCCCTCATGGGATTTCCCAAGGCAGAGGCAGAGAATTTGATGCAGTGCTGCAGCAGATACTATCTGTGTGAGCAGTCCTTATTCTTCTCATTAGACACAAACTGAGTTACTGTAACGTAACTAAGTGATGTTCATAGTCCAGGCAGGATGAAATATTAAATACAGGGACATGTCTGAGCAGCGGATGATTAATAGCAGCCAAGTCCCAGTTGCTCTTCAGATCTGACTAACCACGCTGGATTAAATTAATTGTAGCTTCAGGTCGTTTTTTATTTTTTCTCAAATGAGGTCTCTGGAACATTGAAGGTGAAATTAGTTTTGTTGTTCCAATCATGGCTTGATAAACCCATCACCCTGTGGAGGAAACTCATTTTGAGTGCTTGTGTGGGCGGCGACACGCACAGGCTTTCACAGCAAGAAGGTGCTGGTTCCATTACTGAACTGTATAATATAACAGTGTAGGTTTGCGAGCTCCATCAGCCATGCTACGTCTGGTCTTGAATTCTGCTCTCATCATTATTCTGTAGTGGGTGTGTCCTGATCCAGAAGGCTCTCCACTGTCTGACACAGGAGGGAGACGAGCCCAGTGTTCGTTCATCCTCGGGGGGCTTAATGGGCTAAATGAGATGGCGCTCCCCTCCCATGGTAGCTCTTCTCAGCTGAGCGAGTGTTTAGCCGCAGTGCAGAGGTCAGATGGAGAGAAATGTCTGGCAGCTGGAATGAGATGAGGTTTTAGAAAGCCAATCTATGAGGCAAACAAGAACCACCAGTTCAAGAAGAGATCTCAGTAGTCAACAAAACAACGGAAACAAGCCTACACGCAACTCCAAACACAAGCACGACACACTATTACTTGTGGTGTACACAAACAAACAACATTGACATGAGGCTCCTCTCAGTTGTGGCCTCCAAGATCTGTAATGACCAGTGATGCCAGTAACAAGTTACCTAGTTACTAGCTACTAATAATACATTTTTCCTTAGTAAAAAAATATATTTGCTTCTTGTGTCTCGGGGAGTGACGTAACGTACGCGACAAGTCACGTTTTCAGCCTGAGGATGACTCACGACACAATTGTGTCCAGAAACCAGGGACACAAGTCGGGCATTTGTAGTTATTCACAGATTCTGAAAATGTAGTTTCTAAGCTTTCCAACGATGTGTAAGACATTGAAATCTGTTTGGTTTTCAATTCTATTTGGTTGAAATATTTGCAGAAGTTGTGGCAATTTGAAAGCAGGCAAGTATGTAAAGGTAAAACAGAGAAAGGCCTCCTCTCTCTCTGCTTATTTGAGACAATGGTGCTCATTTACATCTTTATTACTGATTTACATCAATCAGTTGGCTATGACGTACCGTGCTAGAAATACTGTCAGTACTGAGCTCCAATGGCAGACAGAGGCTCGAGTACGGACATTTATCTCATACATGATACTTGGAGCCACTTTCATATGGACAACGTTTGTGAAAAAAGCGAGGATACATCGCAGGAGACGCCATAGACATGGGGCCGGGTTTTGACGCTATCTTCACGGGACCAAGGAGCATTTCCCCTGGGCAAGATCGCGACTATGCCTCGGAGACTACGGGAGCTCGCTAAAGAAACATGTGCTTGTGGTAGCACCAGAAATGCACATATTGGCCACTTTCATATGGACAACGTGTGTGAAAAATGGGGAAACATAGACATCGGCGCAGATCTTTCTTTGCGGGACACTTCCATGCGAAGTTCACGCAGACGCACACAGAGACTCGGAGACTACCAGAACGCCAGAAAGGCACATATTGGTACTTCTAAGGGAGAATTCCTCTAATAAAGACAACGCAAAGTAAGCAATTTAAGCTTTTTGTAAAAAAAATACTGTCGGAAATGATGGTAAGTAGCCATGTGGTTCAGACCAGAATGGCCAGTATGGAAATGAACTGTGTTGCAGTACACGCCCCCGCTGAATTTCCGGAAAATACATCCGATTTCAAACCAAAATGTATGCTTTTAAAGATACCAATACTGTTATCTGAAACATGGAGAGGCTTCTCCGTGATCTCAACTGACTCATTTTGGAATGTTAAAATGCACTGGTGAGAAAAGTGAGTATTACCAAAAATGGTTGTCATTTGTGTTTTGAAGTGATGGAGGTGTTGTCGGCAGCTGCTGAATCTAACTAATAAAGTTACTTGTAATCTAACTTGGTTACTTTTAAAATCAAGTAATCAGATTATTTTTGAGGATAAGTGGCAACACTGGCACCTGCCACTTTAATGAAGAACTTGCACCTATTTAACCCAGTTTAACACACTATTAAAAACACATTAATTCAAACTTTACCCATTCTGAATGTATGTACTATAATGAATAACAGATACAGTATATATGTTTATTTTAGGTCATTTTCACACTGGCACTAGTTAGGTCGACCTAAAGGGGCTCTCGACTCGAGAGGGGCACTTTTGGGTCAGTGTGAATCCAGCCACAGCAATTTAGACTAGTCTAAAGAGCCACACTTTTGGCTGAAATACCTGGTCTGGGAGTGGCCTCTCTGTCCCTCTCCACTTCTTCAAAGCAAATTTTCCCATTTTAAAGGCATTTCTTTCACACGCAGCTCATTTATCCTCGGTCAGTGGCATCAGCCTCGCTGTATTTAGCCACGAGAGAGAAAATTACCACAGTAACATCAGGGAAGAGCACATGTGCGACCAAAGCAATACATGTGTGAAAATGACCTTCATTTGTTGCTGTATTACTTCTATATGTGACTTTGATCGTCTGGGTTGTAAAGCACTTTAGGACAACTCTTGTTGTTCATTGATTACTTGACATGACTTGCAGAAATAAATCTTTAATAGGGTGCTTTCAAGTGACGTCACCTCTCCAAAGTTGGCCATGACGGAGACACTTGCCTAAAGCAGACAAGCTCCCGCATAGTTTGATAACGGCTAAATTGTGAACTATCGCAGTGTTCTCGGCTGTCACTATAGATGAGATAGAGAAAATAATTTGCAGTTTCACAGTTTACACAAAGTTGTAGTGTAAAACCAGGGAAAGCAGACAAAACAATTATCTAAGGAAAAATTAAAGAAAGAGATTATGGATTGCAAGCCTCAATCCGAATTTAAATATGAAAAATCTGGATCTGGAGCTCATTTTGTTGCTGGTACGTATTTTGGTATTTGTGTATCGGAATTTGCTTTTATTCAAATGTTAGCAATTACAGTATTTGTAGTAACAAATACTGGAAAAAATGCATGTGGAGTGAGCTACTATATCTCCGTCATGGCCGTGCATCCGGGTGTTCGCCAGATTTATGACGTTGGTGAACCCACCCTATAGAACACATCCACATGATTTTTATGTCCTGTGTGTTCATATTTCGAACTGTGTCTATGCTTTTCCCCAGGCCAAAGGTAGAATCAGCCCTGAGCCACGTTTCCCATTTTGTGTTTGTTTGTTTTGCTTTTGTAAACCACTGCGGCAATATGCCCACGTTTAGGGCTGGCTTCAATTTACCACAATTCATGCAAGAAATTGGTGCAATTTGTTTCCCCCATCAAGTAGTCATTTGGTGTATAGTATGTCGCTGAGATTTCCCAAGATTGTTAATGTCTACAGTAAGTGTTGCTGAGATTTCCCCAGATCATATGGGTCAACATACTCCTGTGGCTACATCCATACAAGTTATGATGAGACCTGCTGCTCTATGAAGAAATTCATAGTAAAGGAAAGTATTTTTTTAATGTAAAATGGAAGAATGTTGTCAGTGAAGTCTCTTGGGCTAAAGCACAAGACTTTTGAGAGCAAATGGGAGCGTGAACAGCAGCTGGCAGCCTGTCTCACCTGCACAGAGCTCTGACACTGGTAGACGGCCTAAACCAGAGCCAGCACCCTGCATACACACTGTAATAATACTGTATATTGTATGCAGGGAGCATAAGGAGGAGTGCTCTCTCATGAGGGATCATCGCTGGTCTTTACACTTTAACATCTGCTGCATTACTCCCATTCCTCGTCTGAGTGCAGCAAACGATGGTAAAACTTACCTGAGAGAAGTAACATCATTTCAAGCAACAACAAGAAAGAAAAATCAGAGGATTCTTCTCGTCACTGTGAGATCTTTCACAGTTACTTTAGACCAGGGGTCTCAAACATACGGCCCGGGGGCAGATGAGTTCATCCAGCTTGTTGAGCATACATTTCGGAGCATGTAAAAAAAAAGTAAGTCTCTAGTCCATTCCTGTCACACTGCAAAAGTGATCTCTTGATAAGTAAAATTTGCTTGAATTCAGAATATTTGACCATATTCTGAGTAATTTTGACTTGGCAAGTAAAATTGTAGTGCCTCGAACCGCCACCTTATTGTGGTGGAGGGGGTTGAGCACCTGAATGATCCTGGAGCTCTGTTGTCTGGGGCAGTGTTTCCCAACCAGTGGTACGGGGACCCCTGGGGGTACACGAGAGGTTAGCAGGGGGTACTTGGAATCATTTCAGATAAAAAAATAAGATGAAACAAATTGTATTTTTGATTATTATGGTCAAAGATAAGACATTTTAAAACATTTAACTGTAAAGAGTGAGATTTTGAGAGTATTTAGCTGTCTTTTACCTG
>OMNZ01024920.1:30174-58303 GCA_900303255.1 Lesueurigobius sanzi | reverse complement strand
CAATCTTCCATATATGAGCATGACCAGAGCATGAGGCAGTACTCAAGATGTCTCCTCTGATTACGACAGGTGTGACTCAGCAGCAACTAACGAGCTGCAGCCCGTTATCATTTTTAATTATGCTGTGAAAGAATTTTTGGGTCCATTTTGACTGTGATAATATTCTAAAAGTGCAGGTTTTTTGTGTGTAAGAGTCCTCCCGACTGTTCTTAGTATTTTTTCTTCCAGAAGAACTCTTTCAGCTAAGAACAAATTTTAAGAACAGTCAGGAGGACTCTTACGCACAGTAAATCTGCAGTTTTAGAATATTATCACAGTCAAAATGGACCCAAAAGATAATGAAAGTGATCAGAGGTGGTACAGAGCAGAGATAGTTAGTGTAGACTTTGACAGCTGAGGGCTGAAGCTCTGAGTCACACTGTCGTAATCAGAGGAGAGATCAGGAGTACTGCCTCATGCTCTGGTCATGCCCATATATGGAAGATTGACGGGCGTGTCTTTGTATTTACATAGTCAATATGATGTAAATGTCCTGATAATCAGGGGCATGGTGTCCTTAGAGTCAACTTCATGAATTTGGGGCATCTCTCTTTAAGAACAGTTTTGTCTTCGAACGCTTTGTTAATCAGTTTTTCAAGTTTTTCTTAAGTTTCTCCTAAGTTGTACTTAAGAACTTTTTCTTAGGAAAATATTTATGAATGAGGCCAAATGTTCATAAGTAGGCCTTAAGACCAAATTTGTGCGCAAGTTTGTTTCGTGAATGAGGCCCAATAAATCCAGTCCTTTCGACGATTCAAGTCCGACTAAGAGTTTTACCGTTAAACTTTGGGGCAAAAGTCACAATTGTGTTCCCCTGTCCTATTTTGAAAAATCTGGTCCCACTAATCTCTACGGGCAAGGTTTTTTTTCTTCTTCCAAAAGCTAGATTGATGGTCGGCCAAGATTTGAGCCACAACCTTCCAAACCCTCTACTGCAGCGGAGAACTTAGTAATGGTCTGTCCTGCATCTACCAACCAAGTGCTTGCGCGGCAGTTTGAGAAACCCTGCACCAGAACAAGATTAAATCACGCCGTTCTGCTTCTCAGTCTGAGCAGAAAGTTCTTGCAGCCCTTCCTAAGACGTACCCCCTCCTAATGTCCCAATCTGTAGACATCTGCTCAGCTTAGACAAATTCCCCTAACTTGAGACTTAGTCCTCAAGAGCAGAACCTATTAATAGGCTTCCTGCTCGTAAAGAGAGATGTGGAAGATCAAGTTTTTTGGGGGGAGTTTGATACACATGTAATACAATATATGTTCAGTTGTGATGCATCGTCACAAGCCCCCCATGGAAATCTGCATGAAATCACTGTCTGGGCAAGATCGTAAATCACTGATGGCATTGTTTATTATTGCAGTACAGTTTTATGGAGGGCGGGAGCTTTCTTCTGGGACGTACCGGAGAGGAATGTCCGACACAGGTCCCGCTTAGGTAATGGACTTTTTATTTCCAAAATGGGAGTTTGGAAATAAGTACTGTAGAAGGCCCTCTGATGATACAATAAAGGCTGATTAAAGCTCTGGGACACATGCTGGATCTGGAATGTAAATTTGTGCAAAATTGTACAAAAATGACCAAAGTGAATTGCACATGATTCGGTGTAACCATCGGGCTAGGACACAAAGCAATGATTTGATTATGCGTATCCAGGGTTTTTGCTCACTGGCCACTTACTGTTTTACTCACTACAATTTAATTTGAATTTTTATTACTAAAGCAAAAGCTTGTTGATGTTTATATACATAGATTAGCCTATATCACACTATGACAACAACAACAAAACAAATCTATATTAGACTATGTTTAATTTTATTGCATATACATTAAATTCTGCTAAACTGGGACTCTTTATTCTTGGCATTTTCTCAATGAACTCCAAAATGTAGTGACCTGAAATGGTTTTCAACAGTCTGTGAAGTGAAAACCATTTCTTGTGACTACATTGCGAAAATGTCAAAAGCGTGAAAAGTCAAAGAAAAAAGCTAGCCCGGTCTTACCATACCCTCATACTCATTTCGTACACAAGGTCTGGATATTCACAATTCACAATCTTCACAATCCTTTTAAAGTTAGAAACGATTGGATCAGATTTTATCCAATCGCTAGGGTTTGGTCGTCACCTACAACACCCACCTTACCTCCCCCGCTCGCTGAATGGCTCGGATGAAGTTTTTCCGATGTATCGCAGCCACTGAGGTCAGACCTCGACAGTAACATGTAGGGAAATGATAATTGACCGGAGTTTACGGATGGCTAAGGCTTAGGCCAGGCTAGAAAAAACAGCTATTTTGAAGAATCTATTTCAACCTATTTTGTTTAAAATGTTTGTTCATTCCCAAATGAATGTCTTGAGTGAGAATCTCTAAATAGTCTTGAAATAAAATGAAAAACAATACATAAAAAGGTGTTTCCAAACCTTTAACTGGTATTACACATCATTGGAAAGCTTGGAGACTACACTTTCAGACTATGTGAATAACTCAAAATGCCCCCAAAATCGACGCTTTTTGTGCCCCATTTTGCCATGAGCTGACACACATATCAATGTTTGTCAGTCATTCTTAAATAACCCATTTCATTGTAAGTTTCACGTCTTTGACTCAAACAAACCTATTGACATTGACAGTAAACTCAAGGACAAGTGAGAGCTTATACAAAACTTTGGGTTGGAGAGAGAAATAAATGGAAAAAGAAACAGATACGGTAAGCTATCCAAAGCGAATTCATTATTAATCTCTCTGTCAATACTTTTACAGCCTGTTTGCCTGACTTGAAATTTATGAGACACAGTGTAACCCACCAGACACTTTTCTATATTTTGGTTCTTGTGTTCTGTACGAGCAGCCAAGCCGTCCGACCCCAGCGACCGCCGCGACACCCACTCTCTCCTCTCATGTCTGGTCAGCTCCGGTCCTGTATGGTTTTGTCTGCCAGCCCCCGAAACAGGAGGAAAAGTTATCAAAGAGTGAACAGCGCTTTTATTCTTGCCCCCTCTCAGCTGGGCCAGACCTCAGACAGTGCTCAGTCTTACAGCTGTTTGGAGTCCGGACAGAAACGTCAGCGGTCGTTGCGTGGCTGCGTATTGCCAGTAGACACACAATTGATCCAGATATTAAACACTCTTCGCTAAAATTCCACAAATGCTTTATTCTCCAACTTGGTTTTGAAGGCTAAATATTTCCCCCAGTTAAATCTCGTGTTACATGCTGCATCCACCTCATAAACACAGGCTCATAAATATTTTTCATGTGCTATTGAAATGAATCGCTATATGGTTTGGACTGGACTGGGCCACTGTTGGTAAATTATGCATGGAAGCTTCCCCCCTCTCCATTGACTTAATATGGCTGAGAATGGCCAGTTTATGAACCCCAGGAGTGTATAAAACATGCAGCGTGTTCATAAAACTCAAATGTCAACTTAAACCCAAGGAGATTTTTAATTAATTTTGATGTAGGCGGGATATAAAACACGTTTTACAGCGGCTATAGGGCCGGTCTGCAAAATGATTTTCCCTGGGCTTCTTGATTGTTTTGGCTTCGAGATTGGTGACACATGGACCAATATACAGTAGGTAATATTATGACAGCTTGGTTAACAGTGGTGGTTAAGACGTCTGTTGTTGGTCTGAAGGTTTTCTTTTTGACAATTATAGCATGAAAAGGGAAAAGATATTCAGCTAATTGTCAGAGCCAGGAGCCAGAATATGAATGATGACACAAAAAGCTTTATTCCACTCATGGTTAGGGGTTACGTGAAGCCATTTATTGTCAGAAAACCTGTTTGTTTACGCTTTTCAACTGTGTTTCAGCTGAAGTGAGTTTTTCTTTGCTCCTGAGCAATTTTCCTGATGGTCATGTAAACGTTAGATCAGGGACATTTGAGTAGTTTGTTTCATTAGGATTTCAAAAGTGTAAACTCAGTTCTTTGACAATAACAACCACTAACCAGGAGTGAAAAACAAAATATTTTTAATAATAATGTGTTTTGTGTTATCATTCATATTCTATGAAAAATGGCCAAAAGATTAAAAGGGTATGTAAACTTATGAGCACAGCTGTATTGAGACAAGACTGGTTTTCTCGGAAAAGTGATTTGGATTTGAAGCATGTAAACGTGAACACGTAAAGTGCTAAGCCCGGGACAGTGTTCAGTGTCCAGCATACAGTATGTGCTACAGTGTCAGGGTTTATACAGGTAGCAGCAAGTCCAAATTAATGCTTTTTAATGCCCAAATACAACATTTTTAATGCCACAAATTGGTGCGGATTTAATATTAATTTCCATGTTCAATGGAAAATTTGTTACAATGGAGAACTTTTCAACAGAAATGGTGCATGATTTCAGCCAATAATGTAGTCTAGACCAACTTTTTTGTATTTTTAATAAACTTTTGCAGTAATATTAGTTGAGCAATGTCATTGTTTTCCCAAGAACTTTTGATTTGATGCCTTTAATTCTATTTAATGCATTTTAATGACATTGAAGGCCTTATTTTTGACACATGACTTTTAATGCCCCGCGGAAACCCTGAGTGTTAACCCATAAGCCACATGACAATTGAATATCAAAACTACCACAGACTGTCTCGCCTCTGTGCCGTCTTTGTTGTAAATTTACTTCTGACAGATCCAGATTACTGTAGAACATTCAATATCTACAAGAGCCACAGATTCAGAAACATAAAATGCAATTAGTGCAACATGTAACAGTTCACAAATCAGTTTTATTAATTTAAACACAAATAATAATGTCAAAAACATCTGTACACATATTTTGCAGACACGACAATCTTGCATTTCACAATGAGGCCCATGTAAAGTATTTCCAGTTTGCATTTAAGATTGCAACATAAAAAAAATGTGCTGTATGAATCTATAAAACCTCTAAAATTACCTTGATCTAGCAGCAACAGGTTAGAGACCCCCAGATTGTCTGAGGAGGTTTGGAGATGTGGACGGGAGCCAAATGGGACAGGCCGACAGTGATCATGTGCAAAGGGAGGGAAGATTCGAAACACAATGGGTTTCTGTTTAAGAAAATTCACAGTTGCTCGCACATGTACTGTAAGTTCACAAACCTCTCAAATTATAGTGGCTTTTTCTGTCAATGCTCATTAGGATTTACCCTATCCACAGATGTAGAAGCACTATTTAAAATGGGACACAGAATTTATTTTCAACAAAGAAATAAAAACTACTACTTTATACAAAATGTCTACTCGCTGTACAAGTGTTGGTATAGCGCTTGTATAAAAGATAACAAAACCTGTTCAAGCCTGCTTTACAGTATGTCCTAATGTACTGTTAAAAGGGAAATGTTTCTATGTGATAATCATTTGAAATATAGAGGATCGAGGCTGCAAGCTGGTGAGATGCTACAAAGAAGCAAGATGAGAGAAGAGTAACAAAGCCCAAAGAAATGTGAACCTAGAAGCAGTGACGGTGCTACTGTGTATAAATAAAGATCAGGAAATATTGCAGAAAGTTTAAAAAAGGGCAATTGACACTTGACATCCATGCTTTTGGTCTTGACAAAATGCTTTATCACAAAATCTTGTATCTACATTTAATGAACAAAACACTTGCAGGCTTCACACACACACACACTCTGTTGTATGTGTGAAGTGTTGCCTGTTTTTATTACTTCCATGAAAAAGCATCGTCACCTTCAAGAGCACGTACCTAATTGAATATAGGAAGCAATAGTCCAGTGATTACAAACTTACACACAAAAAGATTTCCTCTGTACACGATTGTCTCAGCTTTGTAAATAAAGTCATTTTCTTAAATTATTAAAAAAAACATTTGTTTTTTTTCATAAACTTCCACTCTGTGGTGGAAATCATTTTGAAAAAGGCACAAGTCTTTCAGTCATGGAGGTACCTTCTCAGTGGAGCAGAGCCACTGGTAAAGTCTGAGTTCATAAATAAGATTTACAGGACGTCCCAGGCCAACAACAGGAGCGCCACAGTCTGTCCGGCGACAGTGGGGACAGGTGGCCATAAGGAGTGGACTGGAGGGCGGAGCTTAGTGGAGACGGTGTCAACGCCAGTCGTTGTGCCGTGCTTTAGTGTTTGCCGTATGAGGTTAGCCGAGGCGAGTCAGTAGCTCCACAGGTGTGAACCCTGACTGGGTCCCGGCACCAGCGCATGCCGTAAAACACTCCGACAGCTTCAGAGAGCGGCCCATTCACAGTAACCAGGGCAAGCAGCTGCGCCGCCATAAATTCACCTCTCTCCAGAAAAACTGAAGGTTTGGGGTTAAGACCAAGTGTGACAGTGTGTCAGCACATTAACCGTGCCTCTGTTTTCCAGTCTCCTCGGTGAGCGACGCCGGGCAGCACAGGGACACAGGCGGTAGGCTGCGGGGCGCGAGAGGCCGGCCGGACGGCAGTCTGGTGCAGTGCTACAAATACTCCAGGTCCAACGCGTGATGGAGGGCCATGAGGTCCGAGTGACTGGAGATCCTCCAGAACGGCATGTTGTGCTGAGGAAACAGAGAGGCCACAGCTTTAGAAAAGTGTCACAACATTCAAACACATAACACACTTATTAAAATCATACTATCAAATTATTCTCTATAGCACCAAAAATATATAACCGCAGAATAACACAAATCTGAGTGTGTGTTGTTCTCGGGGCACAGCGCTGGAACAGAGCACTGAGGCGGAGGCTTAAGGGGAAATGTGAGCTGTGTGAATGAAAGGGGCCTGTCAGGTGGAGTCCCCTCAGTGTGGAGCCCATTACCTGCCTTTATCACAGCGACAGCCTCTCCCAGCCACATGTTCCGCTTAGGAGAGCCTGCACTGACCCTTAAAGGGCTCTTTGCTTTTTGTTTTGTAAATCTTCTCTGCTTTTAAGTTTAAAAGCTAGAGATGTTATCTGTGGCTCCACTCCAGCCATGCTAATAACTAAGAGCGGGGCAGTTCAGTGGATTCAAGGGAGCGAGAGAACCGTGGAGTGTTTGGCTTTTGTAGTCGCACACTGTCATGTCCCATATTGCGCTTCTGACGGCTCAAATTGTCGTGTTATTCCATGTCCTCTCTGATGTTGACACAGAAACCTTTTACCGCATGCAGCGAATGGGGAGCCTGCACAGAAAGCCACGTCTTATCCTTCCATCAATGTCACACTCTGACAAGTCTGACCTGAGTAAAAATATTTGCATCTGTTTTTTCCACAGTCATCCCTGAAGACTGAAGTCCCGGGCGTGTTCGCTTTTCACAACAACACGGCACTAGAGGCTTCCCATCCAGAGGGAAAATCTGTTTGGGTAGAATCACTAAAAGAATAGCTAAATTTGTATTTGTGAAAGTGTAATTACGCTGTCTCTCCTCTTTATGATCTTGAGAAATGACTCCATATAAAAGAGGATCAACGTGAAAGCTATTTCATTAGTAGCTTGTTTTGAATTATTGATCATGATTATAGGCTACTTTTTCCTAGTACTAAATTACCTTTTTTGAACCTTGCTCCTCTTCCACACCATCTCCGACAACAATGTAAACAACCTTCCTCCCAAACCGCTGGATGACTCTCTCGAAGCAGCTCTCCTTCCCTGCAAATCAAAAACGCTGTCAGTCAGATGGTCATAAAGCATTTTGACATTGGCTACACTGAAATCCATGAAACAATAACGTTAAAGGCACACATTTGAGCTGTATTAAACTGGATTTATTTGTGCTCAGTGTTTCCAGCCTTGATATAATAGCAGATAAGTCACTAAATGCACACTAATGACGACATAAAGCCCTAAAAGCCTTTATGTGTAAAAGAAGGCATTGCCTTGTGCACCTTGACTTATTCACAAGATAAGATCAGTAAGAAAAACAAATACGGATTACTTTTTTCCTTCAAGTCCCTGCCGCCAGCTCCAGGGCCTGTTCCGCTACACTTAGAAAATGGCACAGGTCTGGAGCTTCATGTTTATTTTGCATTTGAAACAGTGAAGAAGCGGAGGAAGGGAAAGGTGGTGGGGGATCGGAGGCGCAGGGTGAGGGGCTTGCTGCTTTTTTTTTTGCGTGGAATGACATAAATGTGCAGAAGTGGTTTCATATGCAGAGCCCGAGCGGCGCAAGGGGCCCAAGCTCCAGGAAAATAATCCCGGGCTGATTAGGAGAACATCAAGCCTCTCCAGTGACGGCGGATCCCACCCAAACACACACACACACACACCTCTGATGCTAAATTAACACCGACCCGACAGACTAGACATTACAAAAGCAAATGAGCGTACGCAGGACAATAAAAGTGGCTGCTGGAGACTTTACCTATTTTGGTTGCGCTATAAATATTCTCGATTGGAAACACTATGCCCAGGCCGTACAGCAGGACTTTGGCCAGAGCAGGGATGAGTTGTGTGGTGGTCACCAAGATGTTGACACAGTTCGACCTGAGAGCCAAAGGGAGAGAAACATGACGTCATCGTACACGGCACTTAAGAGGGGAGGACGTAAGAAAACACCAAAATGAGGACAATGGATCAGCTGCTGATGAGGTGGCAATAAATCTTACAATTCGCGTAAGTAACGCAAGTAGCCAAAAAGATGAGAAACTGTGTAAAGTGTGTAACGAAAGTGAAAACATTTGATTGATTTTCTTTGTATGATGCATTGTGAAAAAGGCTATAGCTACATGTTGTATTAAAAATCATTACATCTTCACCAAGCCCCATCTTTTTTCTGACTGATATTGTGAGCGTAGGGAGCTTTTCTTATTTACTCCATGTGTGTTTGCTGTGTTCGTGTGGTATGAGCTGCAGTGCAATTTTCCCTACTGAAGTCCTACCTTGAGTGGATTAATGTTAGTGCTTTCAATGCCACTGTTAACCAGGAGTCCGTCAAGGCTTCAATTTCTGCTCGCAATTGCAACCAGGCTTCCCTCTTGGCCGGGCCCAGCAGACCTGCAAATGCAGAGTAAACACTGTTTGGCTTGGCTCGGCCCAGACTCGTCGAATACCACAGCAAATGGTTCAAAATGGTGCCCTGACCATGTGCCCACACAATGAGACATCTGCTAAGTCATTTCGAGCTAACACACATGTGTACAGAGCACGGCGGCTTTTTGGGGATTACCTCCGACGTTATTTTTGTAGGTGGTGTAGATTTCTTTTACTCGTCTGTAGCGGAAGGCCAGTTTTCTCATCCAGTCCACTCCTCCTCGGACCCCCGTGGCCAGACACAAGTTGGCACTGGTTGCCGCTGCTTGGAAGCCGTCAGCGCTGAAGTTGTATGTACTGCAGAGATATCACAGAATAAGCTCCGATGCTCGCGTTTTAGCCTTTGTGTAATTAGTGGTTGAGCGGCGCTGTACCTCAGATCCTGCCCGTTGTCGTCCGATGACACGTCATCAATATGGACCTGATCACATTCCTGAAAGACACATTTTTGAACTGTTAATTATTTGAGGGGTTTATTTTTGGTGGTCAAAGCAACACACGCCATGTGTTCAAGGTTACCTCTCACTAAAAGAAACATTTATTTAAGAAAATTGGCTTTGGCAGGAATCCTCCATCTTAATATCCTTCTCCTTGACTCTGTATTTTCACCCCATTAGCCTAAAGCCATGTCCCCATCAGCCGACTTTAACACGTTTTTATCCAAATATTGAAGCAGTACTGGGGCTGCCAAAGATCCATACTCTTTCTATTATGAAGTACAAAATCAAAGCTGCAAATGCAAACTAAATACATATCTGGTTTGACACAACACCCTAGAAAGAACGACTAGTCTGGAATCATACATTTGGATGGTATGGTTTTCCAGTAAATTACAGCAATGGCTAATTCAATGGTACTTGTGCTCAATATCATCGTGACTGATAAAAAAAAAAAAAGAAAATGCCAGCCTTATTTTGCCACTATCCAAACTTTTTGAGAAGAGTCACAGAAATGGTAAAACATGTACGCCTGAAATGCTGAAATATTTCTGAATGAAATGTATTTTGAACTGGGGTTGCAGCCCTGTCAGAGCATTGTGTGTGTGTGTGTGTGTGTCTGTGTATCTCTAAACACATGCTTCTGCCCCTGGCTCCTCTTGGAAAGGTAAAGGCATTCTCTCACCGCTGCACCGTAACACAATCCAGACTTTCTGCTAAATGTAACCTACTAGAAAAATTGAACCTGATGCTAACCGCCAATGAAATTATGACCTCTGATTGCTGCCGCGCCACACACCAACTCAGCCCCGGGGCTAGAGCGCCAGGCAGAGCGGTGCAAGGGAGAGCGGGCTAAAAAATCTGTTATTAGTTTTCCATTTATAGGAGTGCGCTGGTGCCTCTCTCCGTGCTTTCCCTCCTTTCCCTCTCTGTCCGACATGGGGATCAACACATTCGAACAAAAAACCTTAAAGGCTCTCGTTTTTTTCTTGTAATGGAGTGAAGTTAGCGTTGTCCTTTAGTATTGTAAAAGCCGCCATTTGTGACTTTCGGGTTATCAAATCGAGTTAATGTATGAAAACTTATCTGGAAGGTTTTACGTTTGGATTTGCAAAGTGCTTAACGTCATGCAAGAAAACATCATATTCCACGAAGCGGGAACAAAAGGAATTCCTCGAGTGGAGGTATGAAAAATCCCACTTGATTTGGGAATCTTTTTAATTAAATTTCATCCGGCTGGTAAGATGGCCAAACACAGAAAGCACTTCCTTGTTTTAAGTCCAATCTAACTCGGGCCAAATGCTGACGTTATTGCATTCCTCTCTAATGCTACAGCAGGGTAAGGGTAAAGGCTTTGGACCGTAAACCTTTTTTATTTTACTAGTTCCCCTCTGAACAAATTTTTCATCTCCCTGGATTTGCGGGGCGAGGGCGGGGGGACACGGCGATGTGCGGAGAAACTCAAACCAGCTGTTCTTTAACCGAATTAAAATCTTGACCCCCAACCTCTGCTCTAATGCAGCCATTCTCTCTCCCAGCAAGCCCCGAGATCCAAAGAGGAAAAGACTTTGACCCCGCGACCCTCTCCCTCCTCTCTGGGGCTCCGACACCCACATCCAGGGGGCGGGAGACGGCGGGCACTGTGTTGACCGCACATGAAGATGGTTCAGTCAAAAGGATGGGACATCATAACATTCTTAAGTGTCTAGTTTACAGCTGAAGTGGAGGGCCAGGATTCTATGGGAGAATTTGCTGTCAAAATGCAGATGTTTTGACTTGGTTTATGGTTTAATATCTTTGTAATTACTAGTTATATCTGCATGAAACAAAAACTGTCATGAAGTTCAATGTCCTGTCAGTCAGCAAACATGAACTAAGGTGATTACTAAAGTATGCAACGTGAGGGCAATCAGAAACAATGAAAAATATGGGAAATTCATGTACCCAATCCCTGATATAAATGATAACATTCAAAGCTTAATTTATTTGAGTTATTTTTCTATTGATATTTCATCAAAATCATTACATAGCCCCCTGCCCCTCCATCTGATCCGTCTCCACACACTCCCAGCGCATCTTCAATCACAGCCGAGAGCACCAATTTGTCCCAGCTTGAACGGTCGCTGCCAACCAACTCGTGGGTAATTTATGTTCACAGCCGATTTCCAAACCACAGAGCCATTGATGTGGCTAATTCCTTAAGTAGTGGAGGCATGTCTGTTTGTGTAGGAAAACAAAAACAGCGCCGTGGGTTAAACACCTCATAAAAGAGTCCATTCACAGCGAAGGCCATTCTGGTGCAAGTGACTGGAATGCTCCCATTATCCAGTAATTACCTGCCGGCGGATCAGGGCTAAAGCTCCCGTCACCTCTTTCACTTGCACTCATTGCCAGATCATTGTCTAATTGCACGCTGTCCGCATTCCCCTGATATTCACAAAGGCTGTGTGGTCATTTGGAAGTGCTGAAATTACGCGCACACAACAAAAAGTTAACACATGAAATTACTTACGGGCTTAAAATCCAAATTGAGAGGGTTGTGTCATCTGTCTTAATCCTATGCCACATCAAACACCAGCCAATATCACAGCATGCCTTAGATTGCCATGTCCAAAGCTGAAGAAAAATTGAGAGGAAATTTTCCAACAGCTCTTCGATAAGTGGACCATGAAAGCGTTACCTTTCCTGCAATCAATCATTCCAAAAAAAATTCAATAACTGTCTACATTCGTGTGATAACTACGTCTGTATATTTTACGAAACAATTCATCCAAACTCTTGGAAAGGTGGCAAACGTCCGCAACACATTACCAAACAAAAAGTACAGATGATGGCAGATGCTTAAAAACCTTTGTTCACGGTGGAAAATTGACTGAGAGCTAACAGAAACATGCAAGGAAACACTATAACAATGGAACAAAACTTAAAAAAAGGAGAAGATTTTAAAAACATAGCTATATTTTCACCATGGTTTAGCTGTGTCTGAAAAAAAAAAAGTGATTTCAACGATATTGCGATACATTTTGTCACCTAACATTGCAATAACAATTTGATTCAATTTTTAATTTATGAGAATTAATGTTGTGCGAGTGCCTTGGTTCTTTGTTTTTCTCTTGAATTTCTGTCCCCCAACACCAAAAGGCACCTTCCCCAAAAAAGCTATTTCGTGTTGAACTGACTTCCTGAGCCTTTTGTTTCTAGTTTTTCTCAAAAACTGTCCTTGACGTGATCGGATCAGTTTTAAGCAGTTCTGTGCTCAAAGTGTGTTCATCACGGTGCCATCGATTTGCTGGCATGCCGTTAGCAGATTGTTGTCGCTGTTTTATAACTTATAACTCCTTACAGACCCTTTCCTTTCGCTGCTTACATCATCAGTGACATCAGCTGGAGGCAGGAAGTGAGCAAGAGAAATAAGATTAAACTAAAAACTAATGATTATAAGTGTAAAACTACAGCTAAAAAATGTGGTCCTGTTGTGGCTTAAGGTGCAAGAATAAGAGGAATGACATTTGAGACGACAAAATAAGGTTTTAACAGTGATACATTTGTTTATGGTTACTATGACAACAGCTACAATGGAAATAGATAGGAATTTAGCTTTTCGCCTCCAGCCAATCCCAGAATGTTTACAAACAACGAAAGGGTCCATATTGTGCAGCTCTGGACCATAACTGTCCAGTTATTCCAGCTTTAGGGGTTCGTTCATTGATAATAACATTGCATCACTAATTGGAATCAAACCATTTAGACGCTGAAGGAGAAGAAGGCGACGTCTGCTAATGTCACACTCACCGGACTCATTAGGAGCCACTTCTGAGCGGCTCGTAAACACCGCACAGTCTGGACGCTGCACTCACCAAGTCACTCATTCGAAAAGGAGAAGCCTCAAGTTAAGAATGACATGCCTTCAAAATGGAGGGACATTGTGGCCCGGTCTGAGAGTTTCTCAGTGCATCTCTTTTCCATTGAAATTCCCCGTTTCTCCCCTCACCAAGCAAACAGTGGTCCCTCTAAAACCTACAATCACCGCTAACTCGCACCAGATGTTCCTACTGTACTCGGCAGAGAAGACCCTCCACCAGAAGCCATCGCAATTACCCCTTGCGCAAACATTATGTCTTTCTGTTAAATTCATCAGCAATTTTTTGGCGGGGTGGCTTTATTAAGTTACCAAACAACGCTTATCTCTGTGGGAAAGGCCGACACAAAGGCACAACAAGCGAAGACAGCGCGCGTCTGGCTTCGGGATGAGTTCAGCGCCTTTATCTTTCCCCCGGACCCGCTGAAAAGTCCGCACACGGGGGAGGACGCCATCAAAACGCCCCTTTGTTTCTGTGGCGTCTGTCATAAAGCAATCAGTGGCAGCGGACTGAGTCTTCCTGTAGGCAGCGCAGAGCCCATAGTGGTGAATACAGAGGACAAGTTAGGCCAAACACAGCGACCACAACACCGCCTATTATGTAAGTTACAGCTACAAATGCAGTCTTGTTTATTAACTAACTTTTGCATCATCTATACTTGCCAAAACTCTAAACATTTCTAAAAATACATTCTTGTAAAACTAATTCCAGAAAGTAAGTAACTTTTCTTGTCTGACGGATTTGTGTGTATTTGTGCTTGGAATTGACTCCTTGGAGTGACTTTTGAATAAATCATAAATTAAACATTCATTCACAAGCCATTCATTGGTTCAAGGCTAAATTTTGTGGGAAGGACCAATGAATGGACGTTTAGCAATACAAACTAGTACTGTTATATCTGTTAAATTTAACTTTCATTTTTACTGCTATTGGCTTGAGCATTTCAGCCAGTGTCTGATATAACTAAGCTATAACTATTGTTTGGGGCTAATGGCCTCTTAACAAAACCCCAAAGACTCCCACGTCATCAATCTGACATGCTTAAAGCCAAATTTAAGAAAGGGGAAATTATTTTTGTCACAGTTCTTTAAATCAACAATTACTACACGACCCACCGCTAAACTGTGTGCAGAAAGAGCTCAGGTGAAAAGTCAGGTGAGCTTGTTGTTGGGGGTGGGCAGTTGGTCCGTCAGCACGACATTCCTCGTGGGCCTACAGGCTACAGCCATGTGAACAGGGCTCATCCACGGTTCGCAGGTTCTCAATAGTGCCACTCCACAGACAGACCTGTCACTCCCTCACCCCCCACCACCCCACTCTGTGACCCCCAGCAACATCCTGGTCCGTTCCCACCGGCAGCTGAGAGGAAGAGGGAGGGGGCGGGCTGCGATTACCTGAGGGTCAAACAGGATGTGGGCAACAAAGGGGGACTTCTTCGAAACCCACTTCATTCCAATCCGCAATCTGTGCTTGAACAGTCAAGGAATTCAAACAGCGGCGCCAAACAAAGCACAGGTACAGAGGAGTCCATGCCGGTCCAGCTACATTCACACGATCCACAGACAGGATCCGCAGGGAGCAAAGCAAAGCATTCGAACAACTGCGAGGCTGTGTTGTCAAAGAGTGAGTGTGGAATAGGCAGCAAAAGCATAATTTAGTCTGGTGTGATTGTGATAGATTGGGTGCTTCTCATTATTTCCTACATTTGATGCAACACGTCCAAACCACACTTCATGGAGGGCTACTTTAAGTGTAATATCAAATCGCTGTCGTTTCAGCATTTCTCCCCATAATAAACATATCCACAGAGACAGGTCTAATTCAGCCAGCAACATACATTATAATGTTTGTCTCAGATTTGACAAAGCAGGTGCTGCTTCTGTGGTGTCCTCTGTTCCCATCATTTGTCACTAAACAGTAATGTTATATTTTGGGTGCACTCAGGCCCTGCGGGTGTGGAGCGGCTGTGTTGGGATAGTGGGTAGTGGGGTGGGGGCAACCTCAACTCTGGGGAAGTCAGATTGACAGTGTGGCTTTGAAGCCTTAAATTTCCCTCTGTACTGCCTCCAAAACACACGAGTGTCCCGCCTCGAGACGTGATGGAGTTATGTCGAGGAGCATGACAGAAGTGCTGCATCAGTGGCCAGGCCAATGCTCAAATACCACATCAGTCTGTGTGGGCCACAGCAGCCCGTATGACACTCTACACCAGAAATAAAAATGAACTCGGCTCTGTTGCCATTGCAACTGTTTCAACATAATATATTACATGTAAAAAAGAAAAATAGCGCCTATGATTTTAGGCAAAGTGGGTTTAGTCAGAGCCACGTGCCTCAAGTGTTAATTGGTAACGGATCAACTGGATTACTTCATGTTATGGTTCAATGAAAGGTGCAGTGAAAGTCATATTTCTCCTGACTGGGAATAAAAGTAGCAAACGAGTCTTCAAATTCTATCAAGGAAAACACTGTAAAGATACCAATCACATGGAAGGACCATGCAGGATCTGGTTCTACAGTGGGATATAAAATGTGCAGAATGGCTCCATGTGCTAGGCCCAGGAGGGCCATTAGAGGCAGTAGGAAAAGGTAACCGTGCGTTTCACAGTATCTCTCATTAACGGCTGGCTCTGGGTGAGAGTGACAGTGCAGCCGGGGAGCCGTAAAAGCCTGGGCTCCCAGTCACCGGGTTACTCCATACAGTCTCTACTCAGAGTGTGGGAGAGAGAGGCACACAGCATGGAAGCAGCGCTGCACTAATTTAAAATGTTCCCACCTTTGGAGACCTCTCTCCCCTCTTTCTCACTCTGAGTACTTTGCCCCCATGGCCTTTCTCCTGCAGACAGGGAGGCTTGTTTTCTCACCCAGGGAGGGGTGAGCCAGCAGCCCCTATGCCCAACTGTGAGGGGAGCGCGGGGGGCTCGGCCGGCCCGAGAGAGGCCCCTGTTTCCCATATAGTGCTTTGGTTTGGACCTGTGCACCCACAGTAAACTCACACCAGAGCTGTCAGTCTGCGCCGTGAGCTCAGCCTCAGCGGGCTTCATTATCCGTATCACTGTAGACCATTAATTAGACCCACATTCAGCCCATTGCAGTTTTGACATTTATGACTCTAATGCACGCTATGTAAACATCCCTCTCATTACAAAATACAATACAATCCTGTCCTTTGCCAAGGCCAAATCTGCAAAGGCAAATCAATAATATAATTACAACACGATCACCTTTATTGACTACACTTTTGTTTTATGAAATGATAAATCACAGAATCAAAATTTAAACAGAAACAGAGAATAACAATGTACAGATCCATGACTTTCTGTTATTGTGGCTTGCAATGACTGTGACAGCGCTGTTGTCTCTCATGATCAAATGAATGGAGAAACAAAGAGCGCTGATCCAGAAAAGGGTTGTGGCAGAAAAAAAACACAGACGTCAGGGTGAAACTGATCCCTGTTGACCTCTTCGGCATGCCCTCTTTCTTTTTATGACTTTCCTCTGAATCGTCACTCACCAGCTCTATCAACACAGGCTGCCTCCATTCACAGAGCTCACACACATTCCCACAAACACACACACCCCAGCAAACAGCAGACTGATGCTTCACCAGCGACACCATCAAAGTATAACCTCCAACGTTTTTAAGAAAGGGCTGAATAAAAGAGTGTTGCAAAAACAGCTTGAAGCCAGATCAGAAAACTAAAACATCTTTGCACTGAAGGGTAAATGTTTTAGTATGGAGTCATGACGCCCTGAAAGCATAATCATTTTTTGGTTACATTATTATCCTCAGCTGGTCAGTCAGACAACAGTAGTGACCACTTTAAAAATAAAATACACCAACATGTCACAAGAGGCATCATTTGGTCCAGAACTTGAACTTCTTACTGTGAGGCAAAAACACTAACGGCTGCACCACCATGTAAAGCACATGATGTCTCATATCTAAAATAACAAGAAGACATAAGTGACTCTGTACTTGGCTGGCAGCACAACACAGTGCTAAGACTTCCATAGAGCAACATTTGGCTACTGACTGTGCACCTGTGTTCTGCCTCTGGGGGCTCCCTTTATGGAGCAGACTAATTTAGATGGACCATATGCATTTCTGCACATGCTTAAATACATAACTGCTGCTGGCTGCTGTATTTATAGTTGGACTGTGTTTAGCTCTATTTGAGATGTGGCACTGTAAATCATGGGAGAGGAAGCACAAGTGTGCAGGCTATGCTGCATGCACTTAACACACGGAGCTTGGATTATTTGGAGAATAAGATCAATATAATGATAATGTCTCTTTTCTGTTTTTCTTACGGTTTTGGGAACTTTTTAAAGCCTTTCCTGCAGCAGATCACAGGATGCCACTTTAGCCATAACATCCAAGTTTTGACTAAAAAGAAAAGTTCAAATTAAAAATTGTGAGACAAAGCAGAGATGTGTGCACTGGGTTTTCATAATTTTCTAAGTAGCCTGAGCTGCCAATTCGTCTGTGAACAGTTCCTTGACAGATGAAAAGAAATCAAAACACAGGGCAGATGTGGAGCCAAACCACATTTAAAGCATTGTCACAAACTGCCATTTCTCCAAATGATTGGGGCACATCTATTAACCAAAGTGCAGCTACAATAGAAACTACACGGCTGGGGCATAAGGAAATATTTAAGCGGCCAATTGGAGCCAATTAACTTTGATCACAGCGTTTGGGATCCTAGTCACTCCGCTGTCTGGGGGAATATGAACATTTACTCTCTGTGTTTTCCCCCATTTTCGGGCCCTGGCTTCGTGTAACGCAGCAGAACACGGTGGTGAGTAATGAGACCTGGCAGAGCGGCCACAGATCTCTTCACACTTAAGTATCAAACAAAACATTTCCTCTGCTGCGAGGTCAGCTGACAGGACAGCGAGGAAAAGTGGTTGGACAGTGAGATTGGAAAAAAAAAAAAACAACGGGACGAGGGAAGAATGTCAAGTCAAGAAACCACCGATAAGTCCACACTCTATTATTATGAAGCTTTTGTATTTTTTATTACAAAAGTTTTGCTTTGATTTTTTTTTATTGTTATATAGACTACTGTACTGTACTACATACAGAACTAAAATGATTATCATCTTGAGTGCTGCATACATAGCATAGTGGTTAGGTCTACACATTGCCGACATGTTGTGAGACTGACCTCTGACTCAGACAATTTGCAGAATGTCTTCCCTTAAACTGTCCAATCTAAAGCAGCAAGAAAGATCTAAAAGCCAAACAAACGTGGATCACTTTAAACAGGGCATTTCTGACACCCTCCCACGCATCAAAAAAGCAGATTTCCGGTCCAAATCACAGCGCACAACAAGGCAGAAGATTCCAGAAGTGCCCACAGAGGCAGGCATTACACGAGAGAGGGGTGGGGAGGCGTGGGAGTGGGCACCGCGGGGGATTTCTCAGCCTGTAGGTGGACGGCACGACCGAGCAGCGCAGCGGGACGCACAGACAGAGTGGGCAGCCGCGGAAACACTAGAGCCTGACAAATTGCGCCCGCTGTGTAACCGGCGAGCGGGACAGGAGGGCAGGGGCGAGGCGACGGTGACAGCAAGAAAGTGGGAAAAGTGTTTGGTTTGTAAAATGTGTGGGTTCTCTTGAGTGTTTTGTGTACAGATCAGTAGGGAAGGCGTAGACGCACCTCTAAGTCGTTGAAAAATAAGTGCGTGTCGGCCAAGTTGAAAATCATCTCCTCCATCCTCAGGCCGAGTGACACCGATGTTGGAGGGTCCTGGAAAAAACAAAATGAAAATATCAATCAGTTGCTTTGGTACATAAACTATCCATTACTGCCAACACATGATTACTAAACCGTGAATTGTAATTGTATTTGCTTAGTATTACTCTTAAACAGACTATGGGTAACATTCTAGGCAAAGATTCTCCAGTCTTCATCTGTACTTGCTCTCCATCTCCATCTAAGTACACACAGTTACAAAAGGCTAAGCCACCAAACTGAGATTTTGAATTCGCGGTGTCCGTAAACCACGTCATGAACAAAAATAAACTGGTCAGAATTTGTTTTAAAAATCATGATCTATGCCAGTAACTCAACACTGCAGTAATGGAGATGCACTGCCTGTAAGATAACACCTGGAGAGGAGCAAACCAGGCCGTAAATAGTTAATGAGGCAGTGACAATGGGTGCGAATTCCCCTTTAAAAATATAATGAAGTGGCAAAAAGTCCCCAGTCCATTTTCAAAATAAATAAATGTGAAGATTGAAATGCTGATGGCTTGTCAGGTTGAAAAACGGTGCTGGAGTTGCTGCTCTAGTCACTAAAATATGTCTGAATGGGACAAAACGCCACCATAATATTCACAATACATCTATGCAGGTACTTTATAATTTAATCATAATTTCTAGCATTTGGTGGCGCCTTTTCTATTCACCAGAAATCTCCAATCAGCGGAAGGAGTCTCACAACAATAGCGGCTTGTGGAGGAGGGTGAATGCGCGGCGGCCTGGACCAGGGGCAGGGATTAGGGCCCTAAAGCACCTGAAGACCCACCTGAGCTCTTCCCTGATTAGCTGCCACTCTTCACAATGCTCGCACTTTCCCCGAAAACTGCAGCGGAAAACCACACAAGAAGAAGCCAATCTCCACTTTTGGGAGCGGCTTTCCTCGTAACCACCCAGTCAGGAAAGTAATTAGTGTCTTGTCGGATAATCTCCAAACTCCAGTAAAGGCTAAAGTAGTGTTGTTCACCTCAGAAAAGCATGTGATAGTGATAGTATGTTTTGTTTATCTTTTTTTTCTTTTATTAAGGTTTAGTTACATCACAGTGCACTTTATAATTTGAGAGGGCTGAAATAAATGATACCACTACAAATTTACAAGGTTTTATACATTAAAAACAGGTCCTCTAAAGGTTATAACATAGAAAGAAATGAAGATCAAGTTATCAAGATCAAGAAATTGTGTTTTAAGATAAGACTTTTTTTGTATTTGATTGAATATACTACTTTGAATGAGTGTAGTTATTGCTACTTGTATGATTTTATATCTAAATTTATGAGTAAATCTCTAACATGTTATTTTGAAAGGAGTAAAAGCTTAATGTTGGGGGCATTCTCGGTTCTGCGGGGCCAAAATGCTGATTGTGACCATTCAAAAAACAATCTTGGATTGTCCCACTGGGAATCAAATTTTACACGCCATCCCAGCTTAAAAAAAAAATCTGAATTATGTTAGACACCGGGGAGATGGCTTCGGTGGGAAAAGTCCTTCTCTCCTGTGCTCCAATTAAATCTAAACAATCCGTCAGTGAGCGAGTTAAGAATACAAGCAGACCAGAAGTGCTGTCAGTGCTCTGCTACCACCTGTCCCAAAATGTCACCGGCCATCCACAAGGGCGCCAAGACCCCCACCACCCCCCCACACACTCTACCCCTCCCCCTACCAATAACACACCGCCCCCGCAGCCGCTCAGAGCCAGCCGTCCCATTCGCGCCACAGCTGGCCCCAACCATCAGCTTTATAGGCGCGAGCTGCCCTGATGCCAATTAAAAGAGATGATAAGAGCAGCGTTAGGTGTTGGGCTCGTACGGTCCGGGGAGGTCAGAGGCGGGGAGAAAGTGTGGACGCCGGGATACATGGCTATTTTTAGCAAAGTCGGCGTTCGGAAGAGTGTTTTGCGATGTTTTTGTTTATCACTCTTGAGATAAACGTGCCCCGACAGACGAAGCACCGCCAAACATAAAAGTAGTTTACAGATCAGTGTTTTTGATAGAGGCCACAGAAGGCACAGAGTGTGGTTAGTGTACGCAGGAGCTATTGTAGTGAGGGTTTAAAGGTTACTGGCTTTCATTGTGCGACACACGTGCTATAATAAGAATACAAAACATCGACAGGCAGGGCATTTGAGGTAATATTTCTGTTGTATTGCGATACGCGCATTCACGCTTTGGTTTACTTTTCAAAGCAACAGATTAACAATATGATGGAGGCTTAAATCGCTTTGTTTATTCACTTTGATGGAAAGTTATCAGCAAATACTATTTCTTTTAAGCAATATAGTTATTTTAACAACCCAGTCTAGTTTATATTTAATGTATGCATTGGAAATTAGCTTTATAACTTGCTGATCTTTGTCAGTATGTGAATATGGATCTAGCTATATCCTTTGCAGACTACAAAATATCCATGGTGTTTTATTGTATTCAATACCAGCTAATCTTGTAGTTTACAACTTTACAAACATGTAGTCTTGTATTACTGTAGCAGTTTATATTCCAGTCCTCTCTCCAATATGAATAGTCCTGTTTAAAGTGCACTGCATCTTGACTTTAAAATGTCCAGTAAATCACATAAGCAGTTCTTGCCAAAAATGAGATATTTTCCCAAACTGTGCCACAACAAATACAAGTAAAAACGTATATACAGTATATCACAAGACATTTCAGACATGTGTATTTCTGGCCCAAGAGGAACAAAGTGAAAAGCTAGAGTGAGGGGGCTGCTGAGGCGGCTGTCACATCCTATATGAATTCTGATGGAGCGGGCCCTTATGGAGTCAGCAGTGCTTCCTGTTTGAGAGGAGCACACTGGAGACGCTGTGTGCTGTGAGGGCCTCACTCTCTCTCCCTCTTTCTCTCTTTCTCGCTCTCTACTCAGCATGCCGGGCTGGAGAATAAAGTAAATAAACAGCGGAGGGTCGCGGGGCAGTCCTCTTTCACCCCAAAAACACAACACTGCCCCCATCAAACAACCTCTCATTCCAGAACAAAGGAGCGAAGCGCGGGCCTCAGACGCTAAGCTCTGGGACATATGAGGAGTGAGACTTCAAAACTTCAGACCCAGACACCTACACTGCCTAAACAAATGAAGATTAACAGGCCGTGATTAAAACTACCAAATTTTACAATCCTTCAAAAGGTTTTGGCTTGTTTTGTTACTTATTTGGGAACAATTTTATTGTAATATATTGATCACACTATGACAATACTGTGTTGGGAAACTAATCCTCTTAATTTTAGTTATGAAAAGTTCAGTGTGAGGTTTTTATATTATTTTTGATAGTTTGCAAAGGTTCAGGATGCATTTTGGACATCAATGGTAAGACCTGTTTCCACAGAGTCTAAAGTCATCTAGAAGTAAATTTGTCATGGCAGAGGTAGCCCATGCAAAGCTTTTTGTATTGCTGTTGTTGGCCTGATGCATCTTCTACCTTTGGCTAAATGTGGGAGAACAGTGGAGATAGGAAACCCCCTTAATGAAAAATGTCTGCCATGAAGCCTATATATAGCCTATGACCCCAGCAAATCCATGAGAATAAGATTTTGTCTGATTCCCCAAATTGTTTGTTTTTAGAGTTTAAATTTAGAGGAGCAATTTACATGAAATAACAAATAACAAAGCTTGGAAAAGTAAACTCTTCCTCCTTTGACCATCCACCGTGAATGAGAAAGGACCATCTTCCATAATTATCGTATAAGCTTCTTCGGATTTAGTCAAACATTCATCCATTCGCGCAAACCACACACACGGCACACAATCTACGCAAAGCTAACCGGGGACGCTCGCTATGCCCGCCTGGACTTTTCCCCGAGTTGCTTTGGGTTTACAGAGTCCCCAGCCCTGATCTCCCGGGAGACCACCGTCTGAAAAGGATGGATTGAGAAGCACTTAATTAAACTAACAATGTGGCATTTCTGAAGGAGAAAGGAACACTTAAGATGTGTCAATAGACGTCCAGAGTGCAACTGTTGGGAGGCCCTACAGCGGAGCCCCGAGCAGCAGACGCACATAGCTTCAACAGCTGCAGAGAGCACTCGAATACTCACCGAGCCTCACTGGGCCAATTAAAAACGCGAAACGATTATCTGTGCATCGAGGTTTGTAGTACGGATACGTGTCGAACTGAAATTGATCCTGTCAACTAAGCTTCCAACTCACAATAACTTCTTTTGTCAACTTCTTTGCAGCCAAGAAAATACGTTTGAGAAGACGTCAGTCCAACATCCCCAACAGCAGAGACCAGGCCTGTATGGAACAATACTACTCCTGGGGTCAATGCAGAAGCCTTTTTGGATCTGGTTTGGTCTTGATCTAGGTCTCTAGTTCAATTTTAAAGTTTTATAGGGTGGTACAGGAGGAGTCAAATGTTTTGTTGTTTGTTTATTATTGTTTAAGAACCACACTGCAAAAAAAATACCCAAAAACTAGTGAAATTTGCCTTTTATTTGAGTTGGTAAGTAAAATTATCTGCCAATTAAACACATATTTTTGAGAAAAAACATCACATTGCACATACAACTAGGTAATCAATCAATCAATCAATTTATTTTTGTAACGCCCAATATATATAAATAAATATACTGTACATTTTTTTTCTTATTTTAAGTGCAAAATACTTCCATTGGCAGATTTTTTTACTTGGCGGTGTCCTTTTTGTAAGTCAGCATCTTGAGTTTATATCACTAAATGGTACGCTTATAGAAATAATTTATACTCAATACCAGCAACATATACAAATACCATAAAGGCCCCTAAACATTCAGACAGTACTGCATACGCTTGACCCCATGCCGTCACTGCTACGGTCTGACGTCACTCACCCGTCCGAATCTGTTGGCGTATGAACCCGTGAGCAAGGAGTGGAACACGATGATGGTCTCGTCCAGGTCCCAAATGAAAACCCGCTGGACAGATGGGCAGGAGGAGGGCAGGAGCGAGGAAGGACACCAGGAAGAAAAGAGAGAAAAAGAAGCTAAATCAATGGTGCACTCTGTTGGCCTGCAAGGCGATCCTCCTGGTCAATAGGGCAGGACCATGTATTTGTGTGTGCCAGGGACCCAGATCCATTTGCTTGGGTTGGGTCGCCGCAACACTTCTCCCCACACCCCCCCATCCTTTGCCCTTTTACATTAGAGTAATCAATAGTGACAAACTAATTAACTAGATATGTTAACACGGCATGATGTAAGTGCTATAATGGCTGCTATTACCATGTCCAGATCATATCATATTAATGAAGAGCCTTTTGAATTACCCACACTTTATTTTGACATATTCTAGACGTGTTTTATGGCGCGTGTGGTGCAACGGTATCTGTGTCAGCTCGTCTCTCGTGTCCTGGAAATAATATTACTCACATAGGATCGCACATCCTATTGTTTATTTACAAGCCATAGGTGATCTCAGATATTCCTATGGGCCTTAATAATGCAGTTAATAGTTGTGGAGTCAAATTTTAAAGAACAAACCAAATGTTTTTAGTCTCTTACCATAAAGTAAGAATTAGATCCGTTTATGTGCAGTGTTTCCCATAATATAACAGAGACTATGGCTGCCCCCCAGGAACTCATTTTCTCCACCATAGTCTAAAACAAGATAAGCAAGACATTTGGATAGGAAATTATAATTTGTGTGCTTGTGTAACATATAAGATTAACTATATTATTACTATTCTGAATTATTTCTGCAAATTATTCTATTGGGTCATTTATTATTTTTTTTGTGCCTCAAAATGACTCATCATTGACTACATTAAATTGTTTGGATATCATTTTACTCACTTTTACTTATTCCATCATCATAAAATACTATATAGGCTATGAAAAGGGACTGAGATCAGCAGTTCTGCCCAAGTCAAAACCTTCTCTGGTTCAATAAGTAAAGTTTTTGTTAATTTATTCCATAGACATTTAGAAAATTCACATTTAAAGAGTAAAGAGACTGGCCATAGAATTAAATAAAATACCAAATACTTGAAAATACATAATCCTGTAATAGAAATACTAAGTCTATGGAAAAAAAAGAAAAAGTATACTTGAGCTCCACCCTAACCCCTTCAGTTAATCAAATGTCTTATTGTTAATTTACCACTTTATTAGTCATAGGTGATCTCATATATTCCAGAGCGCCTTAATAATGCACTTATCGCAAGGCAATCAAATATTTACAGAACAGCTGCCCATCAAGTGTGAACGCCATATCCTAAGTGGATTAGTGTCTATGGGCCTCAGACAGGGCTGGGCCGTCTGTCGCCACGGCAGCGGGCTCACCCTCACCTCAAGGTCGGAGTCGGGCGGCGGTGATGGGTTGTTGTTCCTCCTCCCCCGGCCACGTGACTTTCCATCCGAGGCCCGGCGCAATCGATCCGAATCTGAATCTTTAATGGGGGTTGATGGACTGTGGATGGTACTGTACTCCGCTGAAAGGATGGAGGAAGCAGGTGAAAAAGACGGTATCGAAGATGAGCTGTTATCTGCTTTTAGCGCGGGGCGGGGGGGCTGGGGGGATGCGCCAGGGACCATTTGTCTTGGGAGAGGACGGGCCGCTTCCTGAGACGTTATTTAAGGCTACAGGTAAAAGACGGTGAACGCAATCATTTGTGAAAAGCAGTTGGTTGGTATTGATTTACCGCGGAGGCTACAAATGGATGTCAGCGTAGTAGATTAGGTCTTCAATCTCAAAGCCTGGTGATATCATGCAGATTATAACGTGACCTCTTCAAAATCATAGCTGGTTTATTATTTTGGTTTGTTTAGACACAGTTATAAGTAAACCTGTTCACTTTGGTCTTTTCTTTTTTTAACTACTGGAGTATTTCCATGTATATTTCTGTATATATCCTCAATTTTCAGAATCAGAATCAGAATAGCATTTATTGCCATTGTCAATGAAGGTTTCACAGACTAGGAATTTTCTTCGGTGTTATTACAAGATAAACTTGTAATAATGATAAATAATAAACTATGGAAAATAAGGTATTTAGGTATAAAAAAAATTGTGTCAAAGAAAGAACAAACTGTCCTTGATGTCCACTTCTAAAAAAAGGCTTGTTGGAGCTGATGCGCGTGGAAGAAACCAGCAACATGTTTTAAAAGATTTTAATATGCATCAGCCCAGTAAAATAAAGGCTTTTTTATAAAATGTAAATAGATAATTAATGTTGTGCGAGGAGTGCCTTGTTTCTTTGTTTTTCTCTTGAATTTCTGTCCCCCAACACCAAAAGGCACCTTCCTCAAAAAAGCTATTTCCTGTTGTACTGACTTCCCGAGCACTTTGTTTCTAGTTTTTCTCACAAACTGTCCTCGATGTTTTCGAAACCCCATATTCCATCATCGGATCAGTTTTAAGCAGTTCTGCGCTCAAGTGTGTTCATCGCGGTGCCATCGATTTGCTGGCATGCCGTTAGCAGATTGTTGTCGTTGTTTTATAACTTATAACTCCTTATAGACCCTTTCGCTGCTTACATCATCAGTGACATCAGCTGGAGGCAGGAAGTGAGCAAGAGAAACAAGATTAAACAAAAACTAGTGATTATAAGTGTAAAACTACAGCTAAAAAACGTGGTCCTGTTGTGGCTTCAGGTGCAAGGACAAGAGGAATGACATTTGAGACGATAAAATAAGGTTTTATCTGATATTTACCACAACAGTTAGACATTTGTTTATTGTTTCTATGACAACAGCTACAATGGAAATAGATAGGATTCTAGCTTTCCGCCTCCAGCTAAGCCTGGAATATATACAAACAATGAAAGGGTCTAGTCTTTTTTTATTTTTATTTACAAAGATATTATTTCAAATTACAAAACATCAAATATCAATGCTAAGGAACCAAAATTAATATTTCAAATCTAAATTACACATATGTCCATTTTAAGGTAGAGTTCAAGGCTTGCATGGCATCTTGGGTAAAGTCATGCTAACCAGGGTGTTACTCTAATGATGTCACACATTAGTAGCCTGTAGTCTGGGTGCTTACCTGCAGGGTTTTCTGTGAGCGGCTGACTCGTGAGGGCTGAAGGGGGCTCTTGGAGGGTGTAGGTGGTGGTGGTGGACGGGGTGCTCGGGCTGGTGTTGTTGCTCGCCATGTACGGCGACGTGTACGGCGAGCTGTTGTAATACTGTGCATACTGGCCCTGGCCGAAGGTGGGGTAACCGGCGTAGTCCTGAAGGAGGCAAGGCATCATGGGGTTTATAATTGACACCGCAGTTTGAGAGAGAAATTTGCTGTGCTGTGAAATGTGCCCAACGCCAGCCTTGCTACATTACAGTGCAGATTCCCCAGGCATAAATGCAAACACATGTCAATTCACTGTGTACATCTGGACAATGACTGGTCTTGCCTTTTCTAAATCCATTTCCCTGTGTGGCATTGTACATGTGTTCCACGTTGAAAGAGGTACACTCTGTAGATTATGGTGCAGACAGAGCTGTAGACATCGAGGCTGATTTATGTTTGGAAGTGTCACGGATGAATTGAAACATATTGACTATGTATGCCTCATAAAAGCTTCCAGATTGGCCTCCGGTTTTGACATATAAACTGATATAAAAAAAAAAAAAAGAAAGGGATATGGCTACCTGTTGCGTACTATTGAAGCCAGTTGAGTTCGTCAGAGAGTTGTTTCCAGGATACAGCCCTGCCGTTGTCGTAAAACTTCCACCTTTGAAAAAATGGGAGAAAGTGTTATTTACAGAGCAGACAAGGCACAATTTACTCAAAGACAAAAAAAGCCCTCCAAAACAACAAAATAAACCCATAAAATTAAACCTGGATTTCCTTATCTTTATATGTATCTATGGCACTACTTTTCCCCCTTAAATTTGTGTTAATAATCTACAGGAACGTTTCAAACTGAAGTCTGTAAATGTTATTTTTCTTCTTTAGCAGCTGTGTGCCATGCAAAAACAACATTGTAACAGAGCTCAATTGGGACATTGTCATTGTGGTAGAGAAGTTAGTCTTTTGTCAAACAACTATTTAGTGGAAGCCTGGGGGTATATTTTCTCACAATGGCCTTATCTCTCCTCTCTTCCTCTCTTATCAGTGATTGGATCAGGCCTGATGAATGACACAGGGCGAGCGG
>OMNZ01024920.1:5749-27989 GCA_900303255.1 Lesueurigobius sanzi | reverse complement strand
GGGGGGGGGGGGGGGGGTGGTGGAGAGGATGGTTGTGGTTCCCCCGGGGGGCATGTTTGGGCTCTCCCTCCCCCCCCTCGCTCCGTTCACTTCGGCTCAGTCCTCTTGCAGTTAGTCCACTCACTCAAGAGCCAGACATCACCTACCCCTCCTCTCCCCTTTTGCCTTCTGGCCCCTACAATTGGAAGTCCATTTGCTTTGCTTGATCAGTCGCCTTTGCCATGGGCTATGTCTATCATCAGTGCACAATATTTGTAGCAGAAGTTTGTATGCTCCACTTGGGAATAGGCTATCAAGTCCAGATGGGGCGCCCTCTTTTTTTTTTTCCCGTGTTTTGTTTGAAAGGTAACCGTCGGCCGGGCTTCTTGCTTTGCCACACGGGCAGAATGTAGGAATCTGATTATGCAGCTAATCGGCATCTGTTCGTTTTCACTAATTCTCTTTTCAGATCTTCTAATGGCGCAAAATTTTGAAAAAAAAAAAAAAGTCATAATTGCAATTTTCAGTACAGTACAGCGATTAAATTTGCAATTTATGCTTTAAAAGATTCACAGATCCTTTTAAATAACTTTAGATACTTTTGAGCCTTAGGGGAAACATACATAGTAAATAATGTTTGTTTAAGTTTTTGATTTGCTCATTGTGTCAAATAAATTAGTCATTTTGAAATGATTTGTGATTAACTGAGCTGCTCTATTGTCAGTCCCTTTATTTGCCACTTACCGGCGCATAATTGAGCCTCCCTAACTCCCTAATTAGCGCTTGTAGCCTTTATTGTGCCCTGAAATGCTTATACAAAGCTGCATGGCATCGGAGATAAAAGAAATGAATGGGGAACATTAATCTAATTGTCCTCAGTCTTGACAGCTGGCTACAGACTGGTGTGCGAAGACGCTGGAGGGGGTATCAAATGAAAAAAGAAAAGAGGCCTTCTCGGTCGGGACACCCAGGCAGGGGGGCAGCTCGCCAGGCTCGGATCAATAGGCCAGTCGGAGTAATGGTGATGGTGTGGACGAGGGCCAGGGCTCGCGAATCTAAATAGTGGTCAATCTGTCATCTAACAGGCCTGTCAATTACGAACGCACTTAACGCTACCGGGGGGCATCTGATAGCTGGAGATAGCAGGAAGACGGCCTCGGACCAAAGGAAGCGACTGCAATACTTTGAAGACGAATGGGCACATAACGCTGTCATCAAGAGCTAAAACCACTATAGCAGCTCTCGCACATGTTCTATCTCTCTCCTTCACTTTAGCCGCACGCTCCGACACACTCGCTGTTTATGTCTCGGGACGCACGGGGGGAAAAAAACTCCCCCCCCCCCCTCCTCTCCGCCACATCTGCTTCTGAGCCGGCGTTATTTACAGTCTCTCAACATGTGGAGATGCTTCTACTGTCTGTCGCACATATTTCAATAACACAAAGGCGATGCTAGCAGTTGCAAAGCTAAACGCCCCGGTCCCGCGCAGGTGCCGGCGTCCGCAACGCACTGCGCAAGGCCGATCCCATGCAGCGACCACTACAAAGCCAAGGAGGAAATAGAGACACGGAGCTGCAGCAGGTCTGATCCGCATTTGCTGTGACTATAACTGTAGCGCGAGAGTAAAAAGAAAGGGCGGCAACAACTCATCTTTATTGGTTCCAAGGCCGTAAATCTCTGAAGCCGTCTCAGCTCTTAAAGCAAATACAAATATGATCATAGGGAGAGGGAAAACAAAGACCGTAGGGGAGGGGAATGACATGGTGGGTGCCTCTTAAGTGTTATGGGCCATTTTTCCATCTGTGTTGATTTTTAGGAGAAAAAGGGGGCTAAGCGTTTTGAGGGGTGAGTGCTAGGGCGAGTCTTGCACAATTAGAAAGAGTTGATTTCACGTTTTACAGGACGGGTTGAAAAGGTAAAGCCGCAACAGTACATTTTTGCTCGTGCAAAATCAAGACGCAGTTGGTCCCAAGCCTGGACAAACGGGGTTGAGTTAGAAAGGAGTTTCACTGGAGTAAAACTAGGCAAAATCAAAATGCTAACCAAAGCAGGCTATAGGAGGTTGAAAATGTCCCTAATAAAGTTTAATTTTAATGTATTACCAGGTTTTATGATACACAAATAGTGAGTACAAGCTGGGAAATAGCTATTTGCAGACAAGACATGTTGCACCTCATTCAAATGTGCAAATGATTCTTCTGCTGATCCACTTTTGCATGTGCTCCTTGTTTTCAAAAGGCCATCTGATCCAAGATATTTTTGAGCTGAAGATGTTTTGCCTCTCATTCAAGAAACCCAAGACATGAATGATGCCGCCATCGTTTTCAGCGGTGAATGTCTGACCAACAAGCTGGGCTTTGACCCGACCCCACAGGCAGAAGTGTGAAGAAGCACCAGGGCTTTTTGACCGGGAAGCGCTCACCCTGCATCTGGTAGCTGTAGGGGGCCTGTCCGGTCTGAGGCGTGGTGAAGCCGGAGCTGTAGCTGAGGAATCCGCTCTGTCCCGGCGACTGGGACTGACTCAGACCCCCCTCCGTCTTTATGCCTGCCCACAATGGACCTAAATCAGTTAGTGACACCAGATCGGTTTGATGCACGGACAACAGTCAACACACAGGTTTGAATTACAGCGAACACAGCAGAGTGACACACAGATGGGCAGGGTCTGTTAGGGTAACACACTGATGGCAATGGACCTCCATCATTATCTCATTACCGCATTTCTACTACCAGCAGTTGTTTTGAAATATTATCTGGAGTATTATGGAGCACTGCGTGGCACTTATGATAATACTAATGACATAACAAGGCCAACGCATCATTTTTGCATAATAATTTCAAAAATATATACATGTAGAAGTTATATTATTGCCGAACACAGTACAACTTGATGACTTAAATTATGACTACTTTTCCTTTTCTTTCAACAATTAGAAAAATGAATAATTGTGTGCCAGTTATTTTGGATGAAACATTGCTAGATTTAATATTTTGTAGCATGAATGTACTTTCAGACAAAGCGCTATAACTTTACCAAACAATTGCAAAATGTAGAGCTTTCAATTTTTCACACTGAAATCTATCATATCTTTACAAAAGGATAGATTTTTTTTCTTTTTGAACATATTTATTCAGTTGTTCACCAAATCAGTCACTACGTGTGGTTCCTATGCAAGACCACTAAAATGCATGACTCTATCCAAATAAACAATGTAAATTCCTGCTCATATTGGGGAGTCTTCTAGGGTCAAAACACTCCAAAGACTTTGCACAAATAAAGCCTACAGTGAGCCCTGCAATCTTTGCTTTCTCTAGCGATGCCAGAGGAAACGGGCTTTTGTTTTCACGTTCGTGTCATTAATCTTGCAGATCTGTCCGAACAGCTTGATAAGCAAATTTGGTTTTATTGCGCCGGCGGAGAATATGCAGGCACCAAACAACAAGCAACAACTCAGCACTTTGTGAGCGAATTGTGGGAACGCCGTTTATTCTGTGGCCTCTGTCCTGACCTTCAACGGAGTAAATCTAGCTTCTCGTCTGCGTGCCCGTGACAATGATAAGACTATTGTTTAGCAGAACAAGATGTCGGTTTTGGGACGCCTCACCATAAGCTGGGATGCCGTACGGTTGTCCTGGCTGAGGATAGCTCGCATAAGCTGCGGCCTGCTGCATTCCTGTGGTGTACTGCGTCTGCCCATAGGCCGCCATGTTTTGGGACGAGGGGGTAGGAAGAATATGCGGATATGTTCTGCTGTTTGAGAAAAGAAACACAAGGCAAAAGTGAGAACGGTGTCAGGAAGTATGAGAAACGTGTTTTACCCCACGAAATCCAAACCCAAACTTTTCTGACAAATTCCATGTGATTGTGCTACTTATTTTCAACACCGAGCCAAACTATAAGGCAGATAGCATCAGTCCGCACATATACATTGGAAAGAACAACAATCGGTTAAAGAAAGTTTTGCAAGATAATAATTACAACAGATTTCAGAAAGCCCAAGCTGCAGTCGTCCAGGTAAACAAAGCCCGTGACAGAGCAGAGGGTTCTAATTAAAGATCCAAATGAAATCGGATGCTGCTTATTTGTTAAAGTGAAAGACAGGAGCCTTACTTGGAAGGGTAAATCTGCGGAGAGAACTGGTGAGTTTGTCTTGGGCTGAAGCCACTGGTTCCAATAGCTGAGGAGAGCAGAAAGAAAGAAGCAAGCACATATTTAAACATTAAGAAATAGGCTAAATATTATCCTTCGCCAACAGGACTCTGGAATTCCAAGGAAACGACCAATACACTACATTAATCTATTTATTTCAGTAACCTTATTTCAAGCCGAAAACCAGGATCAATAATGAAGAAAAATAAGCAGGTAAAAGATAAAGATTTAGTGCTGAGGAGAGTTTCTCCGAGGAACTTGTGCTGTGACTACGCTGCTATAAACACAGCTAACCGCGTCCTGTAGCCCTGGGCTGTTTGAGCCACAACCACATTGGAAGTGACATCACTGATTGCAGGTAATGAGTGCTACTGCATAATCAGCCCTTCATTAGCTCTAAAAGCATGAGCCTCAGTGTTGCTGGGAGCTTACAAAGTCACCCTTGAATTACTCATTTCATTTGAATGTGCTTTTCTTACACTAAGTCTAATGCAAATTTAAAACGAACGATAAAGTAGATATACAACAGCAAAACTAAAACAGGCACAAATATGCATGTATTAATAAAAGACAGTCTTTTTTTGTTTTAAACTATATCAGAAACGTGAGAATGGACTGGCCTGCACGCTGAGCAGCTTAATGGTCTTGTTTTGAAACATCTGTATAATTGGTCTTAACACGTAAAGACAGAATCTGGTTGCGGGAAGCACTAAATGTATGAAACTCTATGCCGTAACCCTTTATTAATATTGAACACTATTCCCACATCGGCAGCACCTGCCACTGGACAAAAGTTGTTCTTCTGAAGAGAGCTTTGGGTTTCCCCACTGAGGATATGAGGTGTTCAATTACAAAATTTCATTAATATTGTTGTAGACAAAAGTCACAGGAGTGATTTATGTGCTTCCAGTGTTAACGTATCAAATACTTAACTTAAAAACGTTCTGAAAAACAGGAAAATTAGCACGGCATTTGAGAGGAAGAATTACACAAATTAGTAAGAAATTAAATTACTGAAGGAAAAACAGTCATTGCTCTTACAAAACCACCACAGTGGTTGTAATCGCAGCGTCTTGTGTGTTCACGTGTGAACTTGTGTGTGAGCACTAGTGGTGCTGTGAGCAGGGTGTGAAAATGCAGCCTCTGAGGGCGATAGGGTGTCAGCCCGTGGAGAGGAAGGGCCACTGGGATACACTGTCACTCCACTGGACAGACAGGCACGGGGCATTACAGGTCAGGAGTAACAGTAACACACACCTCCAGTGGTGAGAGAGCAGGCGTTTGCTGCAGGACAATGACCTGTCTCTGGACCCAAAATAATCTCACAAACCCACCACCCCCTTAAACCATTGTCCTCAGACCATACCCCCATCCTCACCTGATCCTGAGAAGCTGTCCAGAGAGGTGTCTGCTATTGAAGAGGCGATTTCACTGTTGCTCATTGGCTCGGTTTTAACTGAAACAGAAAACACAACTGATCAAAATGTTGTAAACAAATGTAGGAAAAAAGGAATAATAAAACAATCAGAAAAAATAACACTGAATTAAAATGCAAAAAGGACCAAAAAGCCAGACTTTTTGTATTTCTTTTTGCTGATTTCAGACATTTGAAACTCCAAATTTCTTAAAAGCTGGTTTCTCGTGTATGAAACATCAAATTGCACAGAGATATTTTAGTCCAGCACAAATGCAGAAAAAAAAATAAAAAATGTTGTCACTGTATTCGTAAAATTTCTGTGAAGGTTCTGGAGCAGCTATGAAACTTGTGTTCCATGCACACTCTCTAAGACAGAAACAAAAATTTCACAGTTTTCTGAGTCTTCCACACTCAGGAATCTAGAAAAGGAGACCATTCCACTTGAGGCGGTGAATGTGTCTGGTTCTGACAGTGTGGGCATGACAGTCCTGCTCAGATTCCCTCCTGGTGAAGAAGCTGTTTGCTGTCATGTTTTACATGTCCCTGCTATGCTGCTCAGTGCAGAAACTCATGTCCACATGGGCAGATGCCTGAACATCTGAACAAATACAGTGCATGCATAAACAAGCACACACACAATACTGAACTGAGGAAGCAGCATGGGCAAAAATAAATCCATTTGACAGCAAAAATCTAAAATCCATCAAACCATGCTTACAAGAGTGAAATTAAACTTAATATTCAACTTACTGAATGAAAGGCACAATATTTGAAGTAATTTTAGACAGGGATTTAAATTGTAAAAATGTGTCCAGGAACCAAAAACACACACTCGCAAATTCCACTTTTTTCCCCTCTGTCAATCGTACGGTCCAAAAAAGAACACCAAGTATTGTCCTTTCATCGTGTCACTGAAGTGAACAAACCTGCATTGGACTGTGAGTTAGACCCTAACAACCAGTCTGCAGTGGTAAGCATTGTGATGTTATCTCCTATGGGAAAAGAGAGTGGCACAGCACACATACATGACAGTCTGTGTCATCAGTACACACTTCACAAGATTCAAACTGATTAAGTAAAGGGAAGGCTTTGGGGTATGGCCACACAAAACAACGACTAGACAACTACAGTAAAGCTATGATATTACCAATAATACACCAGATCTAATTTTTTCACTTGGTATTGATCAAATTGATTTCAACTTTAGCTTTACTGCTGTCACCTATAGAGTGGAGGAATAAACATCGAAAACAACAGAGATATGTGCTTTTGCTAATTAATTCTTCACTTTTTCAATCTGCCTTACTTGTACTTGTGGTTTTATTTGTGAAAAATTACAAGCAAAGATTTTCGAAGCAATTTTTAGTCCGCATTTTAAATATTATGGAGCAATTAGACTTGAAATATGAACTGCTAAACAAAAACAAGAATTACATGAAAGAGGTTTACTACAGAATTACTACATAATATGAGCCATGTAGAAAGGGTATTTTACTTTGCAGAAACTATTGACCTAAATATTTCAGGGGAAGGTTACTACCATTAAAATAGCATTTTTTATTTCTTTTATATGTGATTGATTTGATTGTGCAGCCCTAGGGCCAAAATCACAAGCAACAATGTTTAAAACTGTAAATTTAGCCACAGTGATTTCAGTCCAGCGCGGTGTGGAGGCCGTACCTTCAGTGCCATTGGGTGTCATGGAATTGTTGTTGATGATGTGCGAGTTGTCGAGGCCCGGCCCGTTGGGAGATTCACTGCTTCCACTGACTCGGCTGTGAGGACTGGCTAGATCCTGCATTTCCATAGACCTGCACGTGGACACAGCACACGCTTTTATACCTACATACACTCAGAGAAATCAGATTACACCACTCTGGTTTCACATATATATAACAAGAGCGAGCGGGAGGTTTATGGGCAGCCGCACTGTACCGGAGCTGGGCGTGAGTAGAAAGAAACGTAGTTATAAGTTAGGGCCTGTGCGATATTCACATTTTATAATTGAATCGTGATTGGATCTGTGGTCAAGCTTCATTTTTGTCATGGTACTTTTCAATCGACAGGTTTTATGGACAATTCTGTGACTGGAGCGGACTTTGAAGGAATAAAATGAAATGGATATTTTGTTGAATGGTTGTTTGATCTCACTAACCATATCAATGAACTCTTTATTCATTTGTTTTTAATATTAAACTTAAAAATAAACGTGAAGATGGATCTATATAGGAAGAAAACAAATGTATAATTTTTTGCCCTATCACAAAGGCCTATTACAGAGTAAGCACATAGACGAAAACAATGACACAGGCACATTGTTTTAAGGACAAATAAACGTAACAATTTATTTTAGATTTGAATTTTTGTGTTATTTCAGCAGATTTACCGGATACACCAAACTTTTAATATAAATGGTGCTCCAAGTGCAAAGGTTTTGGTGGAAAAACTATGGGCTGACTTGCTACCAATCAAAAACCAATACCACCAAAAGGCTACATGTTTTGTTGCTTGAATTTCTTTAGACCGTCTGCAGATATTTTCCATGTTGGAGTGCACCAGCCCTGATTGTACAGTAAGAGCTCTTTTAGAAGCAGATGCTCATCATGTGTGCGTTTGTCTTGGCACGCTCCTTAATTGTTGCTGTGTTTAGACAAAAGACCACACCACTGAAAAAGCCCGGTCCTGTCTCCCATTCAAAGCGTCTGATCGCTCGCTGATGCGCGGGCAGAGCGCCGTTCGAAAAGCACATCAACAACATCATTTGTTTCTGCCACTGTTATCATCCCTAATGAAATTATCCCTAAACGCTCTGTGCATTACGCTGCCATTCGCAATTACATTTGACGGTCGTGGATATCTGTGACATCAGTCAACGCTGGCCCCTCTTCTCAAGGCCACAAAGAGGAGAGCAAACGCAAAACAGCCAGACAAATAAATATATTAGGATATACATTCAGTGCGATAGAAATTATTAAACATTATCATATAGTGTGTAGTTAAAAATATTTCTATTCTACTAGCCACAAGATGCAAAAACATTAAAGCAATAGTTTAAAATCGGGCAGCAGGCCAGACCACTTTCCTTCACACAGATAATGGAAGCAGCATTGTCTTTTTCCCAACGGTATATTCATTTACTCCACACCAAAAATACGCACAGCCAGCAGGACAGCACGAGCACTTTAGGACTGCCCTGGTACAAAAAGCCAATCCTTTTTTACCCCAAACACACAATCCGTCCCACCACAAGCTCCACGCCGCTTACACTTCTATCCCCGCTCTTGCTCTCACCTGGGTCCTCAGCTCCCACCTGCCACTCTCCGCCACCAACAATATGTCCTGTTGTTAGTCCCGGTCAGAGTCCGCGGGCATCGTCCCCGACACAGAAAGGGCCCGTCTGAGACAACATTATTGTAGTGGCGGCTCAGAATGGGAAGAGAGAACAGAGGCGCGCATTGTGTCCTCTTCCTATGGCCCCCCGAGCTCTGACAACACCGCAGCTCTCCTTCCACACTTGCACTGTTGCTTCCTACTACCTCGCTCCTCTGCGGGCCAGGGGAGCAGCGGCCAAATGACGGCAAGGTGATTCATCATTGGCCTACGACAGCTGCAAACTGGATTAGCCCTCCCCCAATCAACATGCAAAGCGGCTTAGCCCAAAGGTAAGCAGGAAAAGGGGTAGGTGGGAGCTGGTGGTGGTGGTGGGGGTACAGAGGGGGTGAAGGTAGGCACTTTTTTTTGGAAAGGGGTGGGGGTGGGGGGGTAGAGACAGCCCCCTTCACTTCACAGCTACCACTACTGCCGCTGTGTCTATAGGGATAGATGGGACTTGTTGAGCGCATGGCGAGTCAAGCGTGACACCCCTAGCATCTCCAGCACATCTTTCATCCGCAATTGACACTATCTGAAATTTATCAGCACTCCCCCGTCCCGGGATACTGACAGGTCCTAATGATCGTCAGGGCTGCTCTACCCACAGGGGCTTGCCTCGGCCTAGGGTTGTGGTAAGAAAGAAAAAAAAATCACAACTTTTCACAATGGAGCTAAAGAAAACAATACACGCTGTACATGATAAAAAGCACGGCAAAGGTGAACTGCTGCTACTCGAGTAATTTTGCTTAGAAGGGAAAAAGAAATACCTAGTGTGAGAATAATCAGCCAAAAGGATATTAAAATAGCCACTTGTTTGTGTAAATTAAATGCACCAGAAGAAAAAATCCAAATCTTATTCTAACAACATGAGTTATCAATAGATACAAAAGAATGATGTTACAACTACTCATCTCTGATTCAATTCTATTTTAGTTCTATGTATTCATTGTTGCTTTTGCTAAACTCTTTATGAATTCATTTGTTTAGTATTTATGCCCTGACAAATACATTCCCACCACTCATCTGTCTATCTTATATCCAACATCATTTTAGTCTATGGCAGAGCAGCAGCAGAAATGGACTACTTTTGGGGAAAAAAGCATAAGTCATGAAGTGCACAGACATGGGGCACTTTAGGAGGCCCCCAGAATCACTCGTGCAAAACACACACAAGCCTCCGCGCTGGGCACTTTGGAGGCCCTCCGACCAGTGGTGCATCTCAGACAATGAAGTCGACTCGCGGCGCACACACACACACACACACACACACACACACAACATATGGAGCCACATATGTTTCCTATGACGCTGTGAATGCCTCTATTACTCTCCTTAGCTGACAGAAACATCGCGCTGTCTCCCTCTCCCCTCCGACATCAAGCACACAGCCGTATACTCCGATGGTCATAACACTATATGAGCCCACCGCAGAATACAAGGTCCGAAAGCAGGTCAAAAGTTGCCATCTGGTCAAGAAAGAGCGAGGGGTGTAGATGAAAGAATACTCGTTTTTTTTTTTTATGCAGGCTGTTTACATAAGCTTGGGTAACCTGAGCTTTTTTTTTTTCTCCTTCAGACATTCTGCTTCACACCAGGGCACAAGTTTCATGAATACTATTCTGGCTTCATGATAGGACTGAGTTATTAATGGTAAATTAATTAATCCAATCAACAGCCAACCAGTAACAGCTCAATGTTTGGAGCGTTGTTCAAACTTTGGAGGAGTAAAATTACTATTTTGTGTTAAATGGTAATGAAGAGGAATGTAATAATTTGTTGCTGAGGTTTTTGTGGGAACATCTATGTCAAAAGCATAGTAGGAACAGCCATAATTATTTAGAATAAAAAAAAACAAAAAAACAATTTAGTCAAAAGTCAAGATTAATCAGTAAAAAAATGTAAATAGAGAAACAGACATAAAAAAAAAAAGTGAAACTAGTCTGGAAAAAAAAAATCAGTCAATGGTTCAAGGAAATCTCAGACAATTCTGGCAGCAGGTGAAAGTCTGAGGTAAAGGGGAGTGGTCGACATTTAAAAGCAAAAACAACCTTTTCTTCTCCCACACTAAATGTTTTTTCTTCCCCCAAATCTTTGATGTGTGTCTTAGCTGAACCTGAACCGGCTGCTCTTTGAAGCCGTGCGGAACAAAGGCAGGTTAGATGAAGCGCTGGAAGTGTCATCAGGCGCGGAGACTCGAGAGAGAGGAGATAGAAGTGCCACAACACGCCGCTGTGCCGCCACGGTGATGCAAGCCCGTTCGCCGGGCCTTTTGTCTCGCTTTACTTGCGCCAAGACCTGCGTTTCAAAAGGTAAACACAGCCACGGCCGGGGCTTTTAACATAGATCATCTTTGCATGCAGGATGTCCGACCTGGCACAGGCGCTTCCTACAGCTTTGTCATCTTTAGGCTTGTGCTAAAATAGGTCAAATATAACCGCAAAAAAAAAAAAAAAAAAGAAATATCGGAATTTCCTCAATTTTGTGAATATGACACTTGTGCTACACATAAAAGCACATGTTGTGAGTTACGACACTGTGCACATCAATCCTTTAATCAAAATGTAACTTTAAAACAGCTAATCCCGGGCTTAAGCTGCTCAGCTGAGTCCACATGGTGGCCCAGGAAAAATAAATCCACTCGCGAAGAATGTAGATGCACACAACAATTGGAGACAGATGTGAGTGGAATTAGGCAGAGTTTACAAAATGTTTCACTTCGCTGGCAACGCTGGAAGTGTCCGGCTAAATGACAGCTGCCAAGGCACATGCAAAAACATTCTCCCTGCGTATGTCAGGGGGAATGCCAATGTTTTATGTTTTGGTGATAATAGCAAAACAACGATAGCCATATATTCTAGTGGTCATGTTTGGATTCTTGCATTTTATCTGGTGCCTCACACACTTGATAATAAATTAACCACACTGCATTTCACACCCAATCGACGATGCTGCCGCGACCGCTAATTAAAAGCACAATCACTAGCACATGTGCGTTTGTTGATGGGCAATTTGTCTCCCTCGTTCGCCCCGATCTGACACGCTGCTCCGCCAATTCACCCAATAGCTACATTAAATCCGCTAATACCGCGCTCTCCAACCTTCCCAAATGACTTCCAGAAGGCCGCCGCGTCTTTGAGGGACCGGCAGACAAGATTTAAAGGTGCGCGTTTCATCACAGCGGCCCACCACCGTGACCGGACCCGGCGCGGGGAGAGACACTTTACGGCGGGGGAGATGAAAGCAGGGCCGCTGACAAATCTCCCACCATTATCTCGCGTTTATGCCCTTTCTGTTGTTATCCTACTGCTCCCCGCGACCGAGGAGTCATCCGTGGAAATTATTACAGGATGTGAGGCAGATTCCAATCTATATGAAAAATATCACAGGCGATGAGTGTGTTGCGTTTTGAAATTTAGCTGCACACGTCAGGGCTGCACGGTGGAGAGGATTGAAATTGCAATTTGAATGGTGGAAATTAGCAAATTGCAAACATATTCTAGGTTATGTACGGAGCATTTGCAAACAGCAAAATATCACATTGATGTGGGGTCTTACTATCTAACCGTGTAGCTTAGATCTCTTCAATCATGTTATGAAATGCATGTGATTCTTGTATTTAGCAATTCATATTTCAGTTTTCTCTCAAAATGTCACGACCCTGGATGAGTATGACGTATGCACTGGGAGCTGAATCTTGAATCCAAAATATAAATCATACTTCAAATGATTTATAAAAAAATCTCAAATAGATTTTTTCCCAAACCCGAGCAGCCCTAACACACAGACTATATATAGCAGTGTCTTTTTCGCTAACTCAACACACCACACTTTGTTTGCTTCCTCCCTATCTTGCGCCGTGTCAACAGAAACTCATTTACAAACAAACACACAAGTATTAGTGATTGAGGACTTGTAATGACAATCAACACAAATCCTCAGCTTATTTCCTGTCCTTTCAGCCCATGGTCCACTTCCAAAACAGTGGGGCGTCAGCTTAATAGCACACGCCGATATTTAGTAAACAGCCAATGCCGACTAATCACGTGGCGGGGGGGCACTCGATTGCGCGTCACCTATATCCTCTCCTCCTATCAATTAAGGCCTTTGTCGCTTTTGTCTATTTGGATCACTACGGGGTCAGGGTTGGGACAAACAATGCCAGCGCTGCCCGGGACACTCCTGCCAGTGCACACTCGGCACGCATAAAGCCGAGCAGTCAGCCGCAGGGACCTGTCTGAGTAAAGTAAATACACAGGGTAAACAGCCCGAATCGGCCCGGGCTCAGTATTTGTTAATTGGATAAATAAGGTTATTGTGTGCGTGAATGGAGGCAGCAGGCTCTCCACACACACCGTCGTGTTTGTGGAGCTCCATGTTGTGTTTCCTCTGTCATCTTCTACGCTGCATTTATGGCTAAAATTACATCCTCGAAAGGAGAAAAAAAAATCAGAGATGAAATGGCCTAAAACATTTAATTATTCCTTGTGATGTTAGCTTGTCATCATACACTCAACATTAAACCCCGAACATCCTTAAATTAAAGGAGCTGCCGGTGTAAACTAGTGGGTCAGGGCATGTGAGAGGGCAAGCTGAGCGCCTGGAGCCGCGGGACGGGCCTGTTGTGCTGCTGCCGCGGCTGTCGTCCCGGGACAGACGCTGACTACGGGGCTAATGGTGCATTCCATGGCCTCAGCAGATGGCACCCCATGTCATCTGCCTCGACTATGCAACAGGGGCTTGTTCTACCATCTGAAAAGAGGTGACTCCAGCTGAGAGCTGCATGTTTTCTATTACATGATCAAAATGTGGAGTGCTTTGTGTGGACGCAGAGGTAAGAGCATGGGCAGTTCGCAGTATTCTTCCTGATGATTAAAATTTATGGCAAATGTCAAGGTTCTTATTTCATTACATGGGAATTAAAAACTGCTAAGATGCAATTATTATTATTTTTTGTCATTGATTCTAGCAATAAAAAACTCTCCAATTTCTATATACAGCATAAGACACACTAAATTGTCCAGTAAATGCTAAATGACTAAATTTATACTAAATGCTAAATGACTATTTTATTTTATAGATAATTATACATTTTAAAAATAAAATATATATAAATACGTATTATATATAGAATCTGTATACATTTCTGTATCAATCTAGAACGTGTCATATCACTGTATTCCAAGGATTGCCGTATAAATATGTTAAAACAAATGTTGTTAAGAACTAAAGTGGTCTACATAACTTGAATACTGAATTACAGAAATTAAACACACACACACACACTCTCACATTAAAATAAAAAAAACAAACCATAAATTCAAGCAGAACGTGCCAATACTTACTACACTTATGGCCGAATCCGTATGCGTATATCCCTGCTTTCCTCTTTTAAAACAAAATCTTCGAACGAGCCATTCAGGCCGGGAGCGGAGTGGACACAGAGCGACGCTCTCCCCGTGGCGGGTCAGATCTACACCACTGCAAACTTTCTCTCAACTTTCTTCTTTTTCATTTTAGGCGCCGGGGAGCCATGGAGTCCTGTCTCGCTTGGATCTCAGGAGAGCCGGTCCCGGTGAGAGCTGTGTGTGTGGAGCGCTGTCCGATTACTGCTCCGGGGCAGTGAGTAGCGCTGAGTGTCTGAGGGAGGAAGTAAAAAAAGAGGAGTGAGAGAGAGAGAGCGAGGGTGGGAGGGAGGGCAGGGAGGGAGGGAGGGAGGGAGGGATGGAGGCTGGGCTGGAGGAGGCTGCCGTTTTGGACAGGCAAGAGAACAAGGAGTTGGGAGTTTTGGGGGAATGACACCAGCTCCGCATATGCCATTCACTCGGAGCCGCGAGCCGCCGAGAGCCACCCTGCAGATTGTATCAGAGCAGGACAGGACAAAGAAAGCACTGGGCCGAGCAGCCACTAGAGCATTCCTGGGGTCCATGGGTGATCCTCAGAGGTGGGAAGTAACTAGATACTTGGATACATGCACTTTCAAAATTGTGTGTGCTTTTAATTGATCCTGCTTTCATCTGTGAGGTACTTTGGATTTCTTTGTGTATGAATCAACACATAAAATTACCTATAAACTTGCTTCTACTAGTACTAATAGAAAAATCGACTTTCTGAGAACTTAACAAGACTTCTGTATACATTATTTTAAAGTTGCTTGGACTTAGATGGGTATATTTTGGTTTTGTGCTTTCAAATTAACAAGAAATATTATGAATAGGAAAGTGGTAGAAGGTCTAGAGTAGCATCGGTAAAAGGAGCTATATATTTTTACCTTGCATTTGGAGGTTTATGAGTTCAGCAGTTGTAACAGCAGCAGTGTTCCTAGTAGTAGTAGTAGTAGTAGTGGTGGGGTCATGCCAAGTTTAAGAATGAAAGACACAGAAAATGTATAACTAACAATTGCAGTTGTCATTAGTAAAGATTTGCATTTTTAAATTACAAAACAATAATATAAAGTGGCAGTGGAATGAATTTTGTTTTGTCCTCCTTTAATATATTAACTTTATAAACTCAGACAATTGTAAAAAATAATACTATTAGTCTAAATATGAATAATTTTTGTCAATTTCATGAGTTTCAGCCTTTTTGTGACTCCGTAAGTTGTGAAATGTGCTCCTAAACTCGTCTCTATGAAGAAATGGGATTTTAGAAATGTCTTGTTAGGAATCTATCAATTTAATTTATTCGCTCTCCCTTTTATTGTTTGTAATAAAAAAATCAGGTACAGTGCCTTTAAAGCAGCGATCGTAGTAAAAACAGCTCTTCAAGGGTGGAGGTAGTGCAATTTTAAAAGTACTGTGAGGATAGAAGTAGTAGTAGTTTTCTGTTAGACAAAGTGATCCAGAGCCGGCTGTCCGTGTAGTGGAAGTCCTCCATCAACACTTACAACCAGAGGCTGTGTGCGGGGAACCACTGCCTTCTGTCTGCCTCAGCTTATTTTTTCTACTACCACCAGACAAGGCCGCACCGCTACTGATGTGCTCCAACTGGAGGCTCAGTCCAGTCCGGGGTCTACCATGTAAAGCCGGCCCTCGAGGATAATAAGAAGTTGAAGATGTGTTTAATTTTCACATAATAAAACAGCCCGAGTTGCAGAAATGCGACCACCAGAAACAAAATCATTTGAGGGCAAAAGGTTGGTAAAGGAAGGAAAGCAGAAAAATAAAAAAAGAGGAGATCTGAGGTGAATATAATATAAGTATAAGCCCTGAAGAAGGTTGTCGGCATGTCCCATAAAAATCCACCCCCATCCAGCCTGTCCGTCCTTGGGAGAGGATCCCCCACTTCATGTGGACCTTCCCGAGGTTTCTTTGTTTTGTCCCAATGGGTTTTTGGAGTTTTTCCTTGCCGAGAAGGAGGGTCATACCCCTCTAGGAGCACCAAACTGGGGCATACATTTTTCACCCACTGAATCACTCACCTGTCGAACCTCTAAAACAAAAGAATAAATCGTGTTTTTGGTGACATACACTTCAGGTGATGCAAGTCTCCGGATTTGTTTCATTTGAAGTACTGCAAACTATTATTATTCTATGCCTTTTGCAAGCTTACATCAAGAAAACAAAAAATAATCAATATTGTGGATGCTTGGGATGAAAGTCTGCTCAAAACGTGGCAACAGCGTGTCAATAGCACAAATGTAGGTTAAGGACTAATGCTACATGTGGACCTCCAGCCCACAGAGGAACTCAGTTGACTTATAGAGATACTCTGGGACTCTCGTGTGACTGTCTCCAAGTTTGCTTCCAAGACGAAGGTGCAAATCCAGTTATTGCATTGGTTTCAAAAACACAGGAAGATGGTCAAATAAGCAGCCTAATTCACAACCCGCAATGGATAATAGGATTAAATCATGACAATTCTTGACTTTTTTTTTACATGGAACTTTAAAACATTTGGCAGATTGTTCTCAAACGCCACGTGAGCTGCGGTTTCTCTGTATAAATCACCATAATTCCTGAATTAACATTCAAAAGATAATTAAATTACGCTCTTCACAGCATCACTCAAAATCTTAATCGAAAAACCTCCACGTGTGCCAATGGGTCCCTAACAAAAGATGCCCTGATACTGTCCGGCAGACATCAGCACTAAAACGCCACTTGCCAAAATCTATATCACGTCGGAAATTTGAGACGCCAGCGAAGATTAAATGCGAAGCCGTTCTTTATTAAGGATTATCTTGATGGGACTCAGTGGTCTTCATGTGGGGCTGTGGAGATGCCTGCCTGCAATTTAGAGTGAAGAGAGATCCATACTGTCCTCCACTGCCAACGGGTTATCCACTCGGCCGCTCACACGCATGGAAATAGACCAAACGGCTCATTCTGTCCGCGAGATAAGGGAGGGAAAGCTGATGCACGTTTAACTGGGAATGCCTCACTTGAAATTTTAGTACTTTGGGAGCTGTGTCTTTAAGTGGAAGATCTAGGTAGAGTTTACTTATCTTGACAAAGAATACATAAACAGAGTGAAGGGAGTGGGAACGGTGTGACAAGTGATCAAATGCCACGGATGAAACAAAATGCTAACACCCCAGCGACAAAGTTGCACTATTTTCTTATGCATATGCTGCAAATTGTTAGGCTGGGAGTAATACAATGTTTATAGAGCACCACACATCGGAGGGGATCAGGTTCCCTTTTTGACACGTCTCAACAGAGCGTTACTCTCCAAACGTTCCCCCAAGAAAGGAAATCTGAACTTGGGATAACTTTGGGTAAAAATAACAGCTTTTATATATTTACACAGGCATTACCAGGTGAAGTGGTCAGCCAGCGACTTAAGAATAAAATACAAAATAAGAAAAACACAGCCATTTAATAGCACTGCCTAACAATTATAATAAATCATTTTTTGATGGAGGTTTTTAAAGTATTTGTAAACTCCATAAAAAAGCAACAACAAACAAAGAAAAACTATTAGTGAATTTTGATTTTGAAACTTGAATTATTGACACTGACAAACTAGCTCATAATAAGAGTTATGAATTTGGCTTTTGTCTTTGTTTTGCAAATAGATCATTAAAAAAATGGACAAGGGAATTACATAGAACCTGTCTCATCCAGGCACAGAATCATATTCAGATATTTACTCCAAGTGCCATTACATTTTAATTACACGTACATTTTTAGAGACTAAGTATGGACAATATACCGGCAAATTATTGTTATCACAATGATAGATTGATTGATTGAGATTTATTGAGCAAAAAGTAAAAGCAACAGCAACAACAGCAACAACACAACAGTGTAAAATATGTAATGCCCTGCAAGGTGACAAAGCTTTTCCATACGCGCAGTAGGAGAAGGAAGAAGTAAAAACGTCTTCCAATCAGTGGTTTCACTAGGGATAATCATTTTGAAGGACAGGGTTGTAAAAAATCTGTCGTGAGCTATTTTTATCCTTCATTAATTAATCTCTCATTATATACCAAGTATTATGTATGTAAGAACACAGATTATAGGACAAATGGATGCAAATCTATGAGTTGTGAGCAGAATCATGGGACATGAATTTGGAAACTACATTGTGTTAAAACTTGTGTAAATCTCTCAAAAGATGAAGATGGCTTGATTTACAATCCTTCACAATGAAGGACAGCCTTCAACATTTTCAGAACTCTAAATTAATCTGTCATTGACAGATCATTTTCAGTTAATGTAACCTCTGCTTCCAAGTTACAGTTACAGTACGGTACAGTAAGAAATATGTTTACCTAATATTGATAAGCCATTTGATTCCTGTACTATTGAATTTAGGCACTAGACATTTTTGGGAGGTTACTAGTGACACATTCACGTGCCAACTGTATCACCAGTAATACTAATCATAATCTTCTTCTGCATATTTGTAACATTTGTTTAAAGTAGTGGACTATGGTGCAACACTTAGATCCTCTTTTAAAGTGTGATGCACATTTGTTTTAAAGGATCACGTTTTGTTAAAATTCTGTTTGCATCTTAAATTGTTGTTTCCTTCTCGGTCACTGAACATTTTCTGTATGTTTTCTGCAAGCATTTTGAACCTTACTTTGTGCATTATTTGTAAAGTTTTGAATTTAACCAGGTCCTCGAGTTTTAGAGGTAATAGTAGCGAACACAATATCAATTTGGCAAGTAAGTGAGATGTATCACAGCATCACAGAGGTCTTACATCTGAGATTTGCTTATACAGTCCAAAACAAAACTACAGGGAAACTTAAATGATTGCAAAAGCCAAGGGCGGCACGGTGGCAGAGTGGATAGCACTCTTGCCTCACAGCAAGAAGGGCCCGGGGTTCGATTCCCGGCCCGTGTGGCCTTTCTGTGTGGAGTTTGCATGTTCTCCTCGTGTCTGTGTAGGTTTCCTCCGGGTGCTCTGGTTTCCCCTACCACTAAAAACATGTACAATAGGCAAGGATGAATGAGAGTGAGTTTGTGAGTGTGAATGTGGGACAACGGATGGAAATTAACCCAAGGCTACAATCCGGAGTGGCGTGTTCACATGCATTCTTCATGTGCACGCACTGTCCCAACCAAATAAACCAAACAAACAAACAAACCAAACAAGTTTCATGAAATTTCTATAGAGTTTTGTTTAAGTTTAATGGAGCAAACTGTTTTGAAATGGTTTTCTCATATCATGCAGCCCTTCTACCGACATTATGTGTGCATTTTGATGGCAACAAAAATAGCACTGGTCTCCAATCAAATATGTTTCTGAGGTCTAAAATCATGCTACTTAGTCTTTCCACATGCAGCCTCCGAGCCCTGTATATAACTACATTATATAACATTAAACCAACTCTCTACAATCTATCATTTACACTACAGGGAATCTTTGATGATGACAAGTTCTCGCCACAAGAAAGCTCTCAGCAGCGCAGACAGGTAATTTTCAACTCCCTCAAGGTAAATTAGTAGCAAGTCGAGTGCTTTAAAGTGGTGAATGAAAGTTGCAAGCGAGGCCTGAATTCTTTATAAACAAACATCACTTTGGCTTGTCTCACAGAGGAACAGATAAAAGTAAATATACCACATGCAGCATCAACACAGAAATACAAGAAACCTGCTTGGACAAAGGCGACAACATTTAGGAGTTGTGTGGAGTGAGTTGAAATAATATTGATGAAATTTCAAACTTAAAATAAAATAGAAGTATACTTACTGAAGATAAAAAACAACAACTACATTTTCTTTGAGTTCCTAGTCCAGAGTATCCCATAGAAACAAAAAGAAAAGTGGTTGACTCTGGCACGCTGTTGTTTACCAGAGAATCTACTACTGCCACTCTGCGAAATGTAATTTACAATACTAGTTTGAAGAAATCTGCCAATTGGTTCAGTTTTTTTACCCAGATTTTGACACAAAATCTTAATCTACTTGAAATTACATTGTTGTTGATGTTTCTTTTATCATAATTTAAGTGTAAAAAAACTACTAATCTACTATTACTAATCGCCAACACTGCTATTTTGATTAATAAAAGTGTAACTACTTCCAGTCAGACTGTCATAACCACAAACCCTATTGCAACTACAGTATAACTAACAATTTCCCAGAGTGGTCATCAATACAAGTTTAACATAAGAAAGTAAATGATGACTAATAATTCAAATGCATATCCAGTATCGTAAAGTGTCCAGTTTGTCTCCACCATTCGTTTGCGGAAAAGTTTCCCCGTGAATAATGAAAGTCATGTTGTGCTTTACAAGCTGCAGCACACCTGGGAAAGGCCTATAAGGACCTTGAAAATCCTCAGACACTTTACAGCTCTCCTGTGGGCCAAGAAAAGCCAAACAAGCACACTTCAGAGACCTATTACTCTGAGTGAGACATCTCTATGGCCCGGGCTATCACTGCAGCCAGTGATATGTACAGTACAGAACTGTGGATACAGGCAATGGATAGAAATTTGTATCAATTTGGGGAATCTACAAAGAGCTTAGGCCTCATAGCACATGGATTCTGGAGTACCAGCCTGAGCATCGTGAGATCCATTCCCAGCTTCAACTGTTTGATAAATGTCTCTACTCCCAGTGTACCCCCTTTTCAAATCCAGAAAAAAAACTCAATGTCTGTCCTGTATTTGCAGACATGTAGTAAATTATTTAAAATAGTATGACCTAAGCTTTGGTACCTCTTTCCTGTGAAGTCATAGAACCCCTAAATCTACTTTGGAAACTACAGATGAAGCTGATCTGCTGTGACTTGCTGAGATGCGCAGATAACAGCGACACTCACCGCTGAGGCAGTGAAAGTCCTTTGTGGAGCCGAAAGTGGTTTTCCTGATTGAAAGCACCGCATTGCCACTAAATCAGAATCAGCTGTGCCCTAAAATACCAATATGTTAGGTAATAAATTTTCAGCACCTCTCTAATGGCAGCATTTGTCAGAGCGGCTCCAACTGTCAGGGCCTGGTCTCCCTCTGACTATGTGGCACACCCCGTCCTCCCCACAGCTGCCCGGGCGGAGGGTCCGGGTCACAGGGGGTGGGGGCAGTGGGCGTCCAGGACACAGCATTGGGGCAACAGCCTCAGAGCTGGGCAACGTGAGCGCACAAATAAGAAAATACAAGTAATGACGCAGATACTAGGCAAAGTGGCCAACCATTACACATTGGAACTGGGAGATGACTCTTTTTTTCTATCTGTTTTTTATGTTTTCAATTGACAGTGTAAAGCAAAGATTGTTGCGGAAAGATGATGCGTAATTGAACAGGTTAATCACTAACTGAACAATTGTAATCATCGATTTTAGACTGTTTGCCCTTTGAAAGGATGGTGTACCATATGATTGATGTACTTGGTGGTGATTCCTCATGTACCGTGGAAAGGTAGCCACATTTATGCCAATTTGGCCCAAGGCAGCAACACACTACCATTTTAACACTGAACATAATGGACACTGGCACAGTTACAGCTTTTGTTGAATTGTATTTTAATAATATATACTTGTGGCCAAAAGTCCACATACCCTTTTAAGTTTACATACCCTTTTAATCTTTTGGCCATTTTTCATATAAATATGAATGATAACATAAAAATCTTTTTTCCACTCATGGTTAGTGGTTGTGTGAGGCCATTTATTGTCAAAGAACTGAGAACTGAGAACTTTTGAAATGATAATGAAATGAATGGATTCAGGAGCAAAGAAAAACTCACTTGAATTGAAAAAATTGATGTTTGCTTCAAGATGCACAATATGTCAACTTTTGATCAGGGACATTTGGCTAGTTTCTAGTTGAAAAGCATAAACAAACCACTAACCATGAGTGAAATAAAGGTTTTTGTGTTATCATTACATTTACATTACATTACATACCCTGAAATTCTGTCAGGGTAT
>OMNZ01024911.1:2699-12999 GCA_900303255.1 Lesueurigobius sanzi | reverse complement strand
AGAAAATTTAACTAATTTCTAGATTACTTCACTTACTAAGAAATGAGTTTTTGCAGTGTACCCTTATTATTAGTTGCAAAGATTTGTTCTGAGGGGATAAAGGGATATTTTGTTTAGTTTTTCCATAAAGTAGTTATTAGTGAATGAATCTGTATAAATTCAAATTTCAACTTGGGTTCAAGACTTAATAAATCAGGGTAGGAATGAAATATTGAAAAATCCCTCTGAAAAAAAACCCCCTTCTAAATAGGGTAAAGTACAAGACTGGGAATCGTAGGCAAAAATTCTTCAGTCTTCATCTGTACTCTGTAGTTGAAGTGTAGGACGTTTCGATCTTACTCCGAAGATCGTCATCAGTATCAGGAGTAAAACGTCCTACACTTCAACTACAGAGTACAGATGAAGACTGAAGAATTTTTGCCTACGATGGACAACTCCTGTACGACTGAGAACCTTCACAAACAAGACTGGGCAGTTTGGTGGCTGTAGATGCTACTAAAGTGGAGCTGTTGTTGCAAGTGTGTTAGAAGAATGCATGTTGAGAAAGCTGCCTGTTCTGTCTAAATCCATGAAGAAACATTGTGTCAGCGCAATAACAGATTACCGTATTGTACCATATTTATTTGTTTCCAGGTGAAAGTCTATTTGATAAGAGGTTAAACTGACCCAAAATCAGATAAAAAGAAAACATTGACTTCTGCCTGCAGTGTCTCCCCTTCATGTGCTCTGGCGCTGCGTTGTTGCGACGGAGACCTGCTAATTAGATTGTCTAGTTACCGAGGACTCGTGTGGTTTCATCATGGCACACACGGCGCAGGAGGCAGCGGTGTGCTTTAGCTGCGCCCTAACAGCTCCAGTGTGCGATGTGCGGAGGGGCTGTCAGTGTGAGCATATGGCCGCCTCTCAGTGCAGTTTTGTGGAGCCTTTAATTAACCCAACGGTCCAAACGAGGTTATCTCGCGGAGCTGGAGAGAAGAGACGGCGAGTGTGAGAATGAGGGGTAGCAGCTGTGGGGAACGGGCGACCCCAAGAGCCAAATGTGTTACGTAACTCACCGGGTTATTACATAAGGAATCAATAGCGCCTGAACCGTGGCTTCTGCCGCCGACTGATGCAAAAACAAAAAAGCAAGTGATGTATAAATTATAAAGGTATCTGTCTGTCTTGCCTTTGTTGCCAACCGCCTGCTGAACTCATGTCTAATGCAAAAGGCACAACTCAGCCTCGATTCACACTGACAAGATTATAGAATCAGTGTCAAGGTCGGAATCAATAGCCAACTAAGGAAGTTTGACTCATGTCGGCAGAAAACTGGCATGAAATCAAAATGATATCAGATCTCTTCACATGTGCTATGACAACATCCTTAAAGTGCAGCTAAAAAACCTGTTTGTTTACGCTTTTCAATTATAAAGTAGCCAACGGTCCCTGATTAATAGTTTACAGATTGTGCATCTTGAAACAAACACACATTTTGTCAGAGAGTCCTGTATTTCAGCTGAAGTGAGTTCTTCTTTGCTCCTGAACAGTTTTCCTGGCAGTTGTTGAAGGTCATGTAAACGTTAGATCAGGGACATTTGAGTAGTTTCTGTTTCATTATGATTTCAAAAGAGTAAACTCAGTTCTTTGACAATACATGGCTTCGCACAACCACTAACCATGAGTGGAAAAAACGTCTTTGTGCTATCATTCATATTCTATGAAAAATGGCCAAAAGATAAGTAAACTTATATATGTAAACTTAAAAGGGTATGTAAACTTATGAGCGTGGACCCCAGGAAGAATAGTTATTGCTGCGGTAATAACTAATGGGGATCCGTAATAAAGAAAGAAAGAAAGAATGAGCAAAACTGTAAATAAAAATAATCCTGTTTAACCACTGATATTATCCATCTAACTATGACAGGATCCAAACCTTATATGCACTAATAACATCATTATGGCTTGAGATAAGGCACCAAAATCAAAATTGTAAAAGGCTTTACACAAATTTGCCTCATTTTGTTCTTGGTTATGATTTGCTAATGTTCTTTTCAAAGCAGCAAAGCCTTATTCTTCTCGTAAAAGTCCTGCTCTGTTATAAAATACTTACAGCAAAGGCCTGGATGACTGTCACTGAACGAGACGCCAATGCTTGTACAGAGTGGATCAGAAACAATCCCGTCACATCATCCAAATGTTAAACGCCTGTGATGTCGGCAGAGCACCTGTACTTTTGAACGTTATACATCTCGCTCTGTATAACTGTCAGGACAAGGCATCGCTGTTCTGTTCTGTCTTGCCTTGTTTCCTTTATAACTCTGGAGATAGACTGAAAGCAGATCACAGGCCTTCCACTCCTCAAATATCAGTTTTGCTCCTGTTTCACCATCACCGTCTCTCCATCCTGCCTCTCCTCTTCACCTCCGTCTTTTCAGCTCGGAGCCCTGGGATAGTCTCTAATCAGTGAACATCAAAATATCCTCTCCACTGTGTCGCCCCACGCGCCCCTCTCCTCGACCATGTAATATTTAAGTCAATGGAGACGAGCCCCGCTGTTTTCAATGGCCGCTTGTTCGCCGCAGACGAGAGAGAGAGAGGGAGGGAGAGGGAGAGAGGAGAGGGGACAGCCGAGCCAGCCAGATGAATGCACTTTGACTAAATCTCCCCTTCAGCCACTGATTATTATTCACAAAGTCCAAAGCGCGCTCCGACGCCGCTCTCAAACTGCATGCGAGATTTGAAGGATGTGGGCTATCAACAAACAAAAGCTGGGACTCTTAGGTTTGACCTCCAGAGTTGCATTAGGTCTTCTTTTTCAGCTCATAATTATTGCTGCCTGGATTTTAATGTTTGTATTTAGCACTTTTTTTTAAACAGTACTTAATCTTTGTTTTTTTTTTTTTTTGCTTTGTTCCTTTGTGACTGGAATGTCCGCCACTTACTAAACATAATTGTACCACATGATCACATTGTAGCACTTTACCATTTGGGTCCACAGTAGCTCCAGTGATCAGAGCATTTACTGGTTATCACACGGCCTGCTGTGTGTATGATTGTCAGACTCAGTACTCAATATTCTTACTTACGTAAAAGTATCAGATAAAATATCCACTTAAGTAAATGTATGAACTAAAAGTATCAATTGTAAAATGTAAGATTAATGTGCCGGATTAAAAAAAAAATCCTTTGAATCAAACCAGGACTAAAACCAGGTCTAAACAAGGTCTAAATCAGGTCTAAACCAGGACTAGAATAGATAGATAGATAGATAGATAGATAGATAGATTCTCTGAACTCTGGTCAAAATCAGGTCCCAACTATAGGTCAAAACCAGGTTTAAACCAGGCCTAAACCAGGACTAAACCAGATCTAAACAAGGTCTAAATGAGTAAACCACTAACTCTGGTCAAAACCAGGTCTAAACCAGGACTAAACCAGATCTAAACAAGGTCTAAATGAGTAAACCACTAAACCAAGTCTAAACTTGGACTAAACCAGGTCATTGTAGAGAGGTCACTTTGAACATAAAATACTTTTACTTTTAACCCAATTTTTAAAATGTACTGCAGTAGAAAGGACAGATACAGGCTCTAAAATGTAGTAAAAGTAAAAAGTATTCATCATAAAATGTACTTGAGTAAAGTAAAAGTACCTGTAATTTGTACTTTTTCTTCTACTTTTTACTTGAACGATTGGTGGTGGTCACATTCTGCTGATATTAATATCCTTTCATGTATCTTCCATTAAAACCAGCAACTATAGGCAGAAAGTAAGGTACACCCAGGTTTGTTTATCCTTCTCCTGTCTGGATGGGTTTGGTTTCCCCCAATCAATCTGCAACATACACAATAGGCGATGGCAGCTTGCTAAGTGTCCCTGGCCAAACCAACTCAATATCTGGAGATTGGTTCCCAGCCCAGTGCCCCAAACAAATGGACCAGTGACATTGAAAAATTAGGACAAATTTCCTTATGAGGACAAAAAAAGTACACCTTAAAAGAACTATTTTCCATACTGAGATGTGTTCTTACCTGAGCTTAGACGAGTTGATGCGTACCCGGCTTGGTCTTTGTGCGTGCCCTCAGTTCCGTAATAGACTGAAGATGTTGTTAGCATTAGCCTCTGGTACTGTATTCCTTTGGGGAAAAACTGGGGTGAAGTTATAAGCCACCGAGCTCTTCTGCGTTTTCCCTATTTAAATACGTTTCTGTGAGTAGTTACACGATCCAAGTATAGTTACACAAAATTAAACCTGTCGATTTTCTAAGTGGATAAAAAGTGGCACTATATTGTAAGGCGCAGTAATACATCCACCCTCACACTAGGAGTGTGATAGATATTACTGCGCAGACATCGAAGTGCTTCTGGGGTGTTATTGCGCCTTACAATATAGTGGCACTTTTTATCAGCTTAGAAAATCGATATAATTTTGTGTAACTATACTTGGATCGTGTAACTAGAGCTTTGTGGCTTCTAGCCTGGCCTTAGCCATCCGTAAACTCCGGTCAATTTTCATTTCCCTACATGTTACAGTCTGGGTCTGATCTCAGTGGCTGCGATCAGTTGAATTTCTTCGGGCCGTTCAGCGAGCGGGGGAGGCGGGTGTTGTAGGCGACGTCAAGCATGTGCAGGAAATGATAATACGGATGGCTAAGGCCAGGCTAGCGATTGGGTAAAATCAGATCCAATCGTTTCGAACTTTAAAAGGAGTTGACCCCTCCCACCTGATAACGGAGCTCAATTGGAAAGATCCAGACCCTGTGTACGAAATGAATACGAGGGTATGCTAAGACCAGGCTTGGTGGCTTCCAACTTAACCCCAGTTTTTCCCCAAAGGAATACAGTAGCAGAGGCTAATGCTAACAACATCTTCAGTCTAAATACAGAACTGAGGGCACATGCAAAGACCAGGCCGGGTATCAACTCGTCTAAGCTCAGGTAAGAACACATCTCAGTATGGAAAATAGTGGCCTATTCCTTTAACCTTGACCAGGCTGAGTTAGGTTTAAATTAACACTTAGGAGCTGATTTGAATGCAAAACGAGACCAAACTAATAGTGATGAACTCAGTGTTGATGCCTGTGCCTCTGTAGTGCAGCTCACTGTTGGGTCTAAATAGCGGCACATGTGTAATTAACATGGGACAGATGGTGCAGGTTCACGTTAAATCAGCGGCTGGGATAAAATGATGAGGAGGGAAGCCCAGGTTTCCTCTTGGGACCTCCGTCACAGAGGCGTGCTGCCATTTGACATGTACGATCAGGCCACTGTAAACGCTTTGAAATGAAAATGCACTCCAGGTCTGTTTACTGGAGCCCTCCCTGTTTGGAAACACAGATGGATTCACATTACAAAATCGATCATTTTCATATTGGACTCATGTATTATACATATGACACACCATTAGTGAGGCAGGTAGGGCGATGGGAAGATCTGCATACGTGGGAGGGGACATCATGTTTGTTCATGAAAATTGGTTGAGATTAATGTTGGTCTTGATGCTTTGCCTGTAGCAGATCACACTGTAGCAGATCACACCGCTATAAAGAAGTGAATATGTAGTGCATGCATTATGTACTGGTTGTGTTGTTAAATTAGGGAATATTTGCATAATCCTTTTCTGAGCCCAGATCAATGACAAAACAGAAAGTGACATTCAAAAAAAAAAGATTATGTGCATAATGGTTTGTTTACTCATGTTCTTGGTTTGTTTGAAATGAACAACACCCTCAGCTCCAAAATAATAATGAGGAATTATAAAAATGAGCAGGTTGTTCAGTCGGCACCCACACAAACACAAATTTGCCTTTTAAAACGGATTGGCACCTTTTTCAAAGCAATTTAATTTTCTGTAACTTGTGAATAAGGTGCATTTGAAACATCTATCACATTTCTAAATAGTTACATTTAAAATGTCATGTTGTTTGCCCAGGACCAATGTTACAGCCATTCAGGGGTCCGTTGTGCTAGATAAGGGGAGGGACGGGAAGGGGAGAGATGTCATGACAAAAATTAAGTTTAGGAACAGGGAAGTCGTTACGGTTAGGGTTAGGGCTAGGTTTAGGGTTAGGTTTAGGTATATTTTCAGACAAACCAACTCATAGATCTATCCAAAATTACAGCAGATCGTTCTCTCTTCCTAAACTTAATTTTTGTCATGACATCTCAAGTTTTCAAAGCAGACCGTCCCTCCTCTTATCTGGCACAACTGACCCCTGATTGGCTGGCTGGTCCTGCAGGGCAAAAACTTTGACATTGGTCCTGGACTCTTAATTACTTGGTGATATCAGATCGTGTGTACACAGACACCGAAGGCAACACGTGTGAAGTGTCTTGCTCAATAGTACTACTGTTTGGAGCTGGATCAAACTACTGTTCCAACGTAACGCTCTACTGACTGAGCCACTGCGCTCAAGACCATAGGCCACATGGTTCACAGCAAGAGTTCAATCTGTCCATCAAAGGTCAGACTTTAAAATCCTCCAATTAGCCTCCTCCAACACTAGTATAGTGTTCGGGAAAATCCACTGTACCATGAAAATCTGCTCTGTTTGCAGCTACTAGCAAACGTTGTCCATTGGAAACATAAAAAGTGGAGAAAAGAGCAGAGGAACAGCTCCGTTAGCTGCTGAGTCACTGCTGGTAAATACGTCTAACACATTGTAGTGTCAGAATGATTTTATGTGAATGATAACTCCAGTATTTTACCTTTTAAAACTGGAAATAACCTGCTGCAAATCCCATAATACTTTGCGATATGACATCACGGTCCTGAACTCTATACGCTCAAGCTGGATGTGAGGTGAGTGCATCAGGGTCCGGTGGATAAAACACATCAGCGGGTGCTCATCGAGGACTGATAGTCAGGTCAACTGCAGAGCAAGTGTAATATTACTGATATGGAATAGCTTTTTAAAACAAAAGTTATAGCAAATAGCATGACTCTGTGTCGTTATTCAAAAGAAAATATTTTCAAAGTGTATGAACAAAAGGAAATTCATGCTAATTTAGTTCACAGTGAACTTTGTGCAGTGAATATTTAATATCAACCTGCCTTTATCAAACTCTAAATTATTCTACTTTATTAGCCATAGATTGCAAATGATGTTTCCTTTCCACCCATCTGCTAAAGGCGGTTCGAAGGGTCAAAAAGGAATAATATTTCCTGAGCTCAAATCAGTTCTGGCTGCATAAATGAGCCTTTTTCTCCGCCTGCATCTTCCCCGTGATCAGAGCTGGAGGCTGCCATTGTGACCTTGCCCGAGCGCTGGGCTAAATATTAATTGGAGTTTGCGGTGTTTATGACTCAGCTGTGGTCATTACGGTTCCCAGTGGAGCAGCTGCCAACTGCGTGGACGCGTGCTATTGCTCAGAATGCCATATTCATGAGGTCGCTCCCGTTCATAGCCTGCCACGTATTAGAGACAGAGAGTTGAAGAAGAGAAGATCTGCAGTGTTAAGTAGCTCTGTACAGTATACTTAAAGAGTACTTCCCTCTCGTGATTCTTTATGTCACATTAGAGTCACACTGGGCTAAGTTATGATTCATGCATCAGAGTACCGTAAAAGAACAGATGTGTCCTGTTCCTAGCCATGTGACGTCCATGACTGAATTGGCTCCGGATCTCTATTGTGTCAAATTTCAGTCAATTTTACACAGATTTACCCCGAACAAACTCAAGATTCAGCTCAACTGCATGAAGTAAGCAGCAAAAGTGAAAGCTTTGTGCATCAGAAATGAGTTAGCAGATAGTTGTAGCCTTAATTATGGCACTTTTTTTTTTGTTTACACACGTTTTTTTCAAAGAATAAAAATCAGATCTCTTGTCATAACTTGGGATAATTGGAATAAAATGTGGCATAACAATGATCAGGTCTTAGATAATATGAGTTTTCTGTCTGGAATCATAACAAAAGTAGTAGTTTGTTGGACGGCTCATGGAAATGAACGGATCCTAAAGCCTTGTCTCCCAGTAAAGACCCATACATCCCATCACTGCCATGCTGTTGTATGGTAGCTGTAAAGGGCGACCAAATAAACTACTTAAACCGGCCTAAGTAATTATCCAGTGAGATCATAAATAGGGATCTTCTGCCACTATATGAGACACATTAGTCACAGTTTGTACCCCAGCTGCTGCAGTCAAAGAGAAGGAAGTTTTCAGTGAAGGGCATGTGTTGTGAAGATAGCATTATGAGGCCGGGCTAATTAACTGCTCTCTCTCTCTCTCTCTCTCTCTCTCTCCCTGTGCCAGTGTCTCCGGCCCTCTCCTCCCACACTTGGAGGAGCAGTGCTGTTCTGTATGCAGGTGGGCTCCTCTCTCCGCTCAGTGTGTGACTGTGCAGAGCAGGTGTCCGGGGCTGCGGCTCACACAATGATAGCCCACTGATAAGCTGCCTGCCTCAGACTGATAGATGGGCGCACACCCTCTGTCTTCCTTCCCACAAGAATGACAACGTTCATGATTTTGAGTCACGCGGCAGACGCCATCCACTTGCAGATTTCCGCGCACGCGTTGGTATTCACAGGCCACACGCTCTGCAGTAGTTTGCGATATCATACATCACTTACATGTTAGTATATCTATGTACATTTCGCAAGGAGCCTTGATGTACAGTATATGTGATTTGTCCTTGGTCATTAGAAATGGGCAGATTCAAGGACATGTGTATTATTCATGGCACACAGTGACGGTGGAGGCATTCTGTGCTGTTGTCAGCCCAACCATTCAGTCTTTAACCCAGTTGGAAGAAAGAATCCGCCCCTCAGTGACCCAGCAAGGACGTGGCGTAAACAGGTGAGATGGGGACATTATTTTAAGGTTAAGGTTAAAGGATACTTTATTGATCTTTGAAATTGAAGTTCGTTCTCTGCATCACAGTGGGCAGTCACGTGCACAGCTATTGGTTGGAATCAGCTGGCTGGAGGATTAACATATTGTGCATGTTTTGGGTGATGCAGCACTAAAGTAATCGTCTGTGAGTCTGAATGTATTACTAATTTAATAGAATATGTATGTTTGACCGTTTAAGCCTGAATTTTGAGTTTTTCAGGATTATCTGTGGCCCAATGAGACAAGCTTTCCTGTGTACTGGGACCGAGGAGGTTCTTCCCGGTCCAATCAAGAGGGGAGGGGGAGGTTATTTACTTTTAAAATGTCACTCTCTCTTCATTTTGCAAACTTACAGAAAATCACTTTTACATCACATTGTATTTTATCTGATGTGTGTTTAAGATAAGATATCTTAACCAGATTTGTTTTATTGTAATCAATGGTTGTCAAAGTTTTTTTCATTATTATTATAATTATTATTTTTTACCTCATTTAACACATTTCTATATGGGCACCATTAGTTTAATACACTTCCATATGGACAGTTTAATACACTTCTATATGGACAGTTGAATACACCTCTATATGGGCACCATTAGTTTAATACACTTCCATATGGACAGTTTAATACACTTCTATATGGACAGTTGAATACACCTCTATATGGGCACCATTAGTTGCACGAAGCGCATCAAGACGGTACTGGATTTCTTGCCATGTTCGCTGTAGCAGAGAGCAGGTACAATGGCATCAGAAATCTTTTGCTTCAAGTCAGTAATGTCCAGTGTCTTTGTTCGAAACACGATATCTTTCACATAACCCCATAGAAAGAAGTCCAACGGAGTGATGTCTGGTGAACGTGGAGGATCCCTTCCAATCCACCGGTCTGGAAATGTTTGATTGTGGAACTGATGAACCTGCAGCCCCAAATGTCCCCAATTTCAATGTGATTACAAACTTTGATAAACACTCATTACAATAGAACAAATCTGGTTAAGGATATCTTATCAACTGCCTTTGTAATATTTTTCATTCACCCTGTATAACTGTGTCATAGATTCTTCTGTCATTATCTGTACTCTGTAGTTGAAGTGCTGGGCGTTTTGCGGCACTGCCACTGATAAAGCTCTTCGTGCAGAGCGACTGTGTCACTATTTAACTTTATCAGTCTGTCTTATACTGTATAAGAGAAGATGAAGCTGTGGCAATTGATACAGTTTAATAGTGTTATGGGCGCTCCCTTAATAAGATGGTACTTTGGTCACCTTAGGGCTTTGGGTAGAGCTGCACATATAGAGGAACCAAGGGAAGACCTCTCTCAGATGTTGTAATGAAGATAAGATAAGATAGTTTTTTATTGATCTCACAATGGAGAAATTTGCTTGTCACAACAGCTCTTAGGACAGTATCACACGGGGGGGTGCACAAAGTCAGGAAAAGTGTCATCAAAGAAGCAAAACAATAGGTAATAGTAATAGTAGTAA
>OMNZ01024907.1:0-10124 GCA_900303255.1 Lesueurigobius sanzi | reverse complement strand
CCAGTGCCTTGTCCAAAGCAGCATATTGATACTTCATGATTTTTAGCATAGACGAAAATTGTGAGGAAAAATGCAGAAAGAACGTAACAAAAATTACAAAAAAATGATAAGAAAACACAAGAAAAAATCAGAATTTATGCGAGAAAAACGCATTATGACAAAATAACCAAAAAAATGGGGGGGGAAAGATGACGAAAAAACATGAGAAAATTCACAAACGTGAAAAATCTGGTCATTAAACCAAACTACATAGCCAAAATACATATTATGGCCTGACTTAATGGAATGAGTGCTGACTCCAGTTAAGCACGTTAACGTTGGGCACGTGTCTCTCGTCCAAGTCAAGTCAGTGAGAGACACTGACTGCTGCTCAGGAAACATTCACTTTGTTTAGCTTTGGCTTAACACTAGTTACTTTACTAACGTTAGTTCAGGGTCGTTGAGGACGGTCTTCCTCGGCATAAGGTGAGTTTATCAGATAGTTTGTTTGCCATATATTTCTATGCAGTGTCGCGTTTGTCTGAAGCAAAAAATGTGTCGAGGTTAGCTTAGTTTGCTAACCTTAAGATTCAAAGCTAACGAACTTATTAAGATACAACAACATACGGATCAACTACACAGAACCGTAAGACATCAATCCATTCAAATTATTTGTGAAGCTTAAAGTTGAATTTACAAGATTAGTTAAAAGATGAAGATATGTCCGGGTTTTTTTTTTTGCCAATTGCCATGGTCACCCGGGAGTAACGTAGCTAGCATCTAGCTTAGTTAGCGTTAGCCAACTTAGCGTAACTTAACGGTAAGCAGTGTTGGGGTGAATACTTTGAAATTGTATTCATTTACAGAATACTGAATACATGTCTTAAAATGTATTTTGTAACGTATTCAGTTACTTTGCCCAATCAGTGTACTGTATTCTGAATACTTAGGTACTTTCACCTCGATTTGCTTTATATTTGTGTATAAATATGGAGAAAGATTAAAAATATGTAGCAACCGTTGTCTGTCTCTCTCCTTCCTCTCTCTCCCTCTCCTCTTTCTTTTTCTCTCTCTCCTTCCTCTGTATCTCTTCGTTCTTTCTCCTTCCTCTCTCTCTTTCTTTTTCTCTTCCTCCCTCTCTCCTTCCTCTTTCTTTTTCTCTCTCCTCCCTCTATCTCTCTCCTCTCTGTCTCTCTTCTTCCTCTCTTTCTTTTTCTCTCCTTCCTCTCATTTTGCACTTGAGGAGCATTGTTGTTGTGTGCCATGCTGGATATGCTTTCTAACAAAATTAACTATGCTCTTTTTTTTTTTTTGTTTTGTTTCACCCTCCTCAGTAATCTTTAAGGATGTTTTCTGGAAGTGGGCCAGGCAGAGGAGGATATGCCCAAGCCCTGACCAAAAATCTCCCACCATCAACTGATTTGCCAGGGCCAAAGGGAGCATTGCCTTCGTTGAACACTTACAAAGAATGTGAGAATGAGGAGAAACCTAAAGGAGCGTACATACCAGGCAAGTGTCGATTACTATTGCCTTATGTGGCTATACTAGGACCATGCAATCCTCATATCATGAATGTCCACCATGTCCATTTACGAGAATACTCGAGTGCATAAAAATGTACTGTGTTTTATGCGTTTTGCCAGTGTGCAGTGTAATGTCTCAACTCTTTTGACATGTTTAGGGTATCGTACAAAGCCAAAATGCACACCTCAACTCCTCATTGATCGATATATGGAAGGAGAAACTAATCCAGTTTCTCTAATCCATCAGCTGTCCCAGATATTGCAGTTTACGGTGGAAATGAAAGAAACAGGAGGCACAGGTAAAGATGTGTGTTTGGTTGTTTTACAGGCAATAATAATACCTAATTAGTAATTTTTTTTAATGATGTTAAATCATTTTTTTGTCCCATAGTAGCCCTCTCTTCTTTAAGCCATATTGCTCTTTTTCTTCCTCAGAAAATATACAGGGCTTTTACTTTGCCTACTGTGTGATTATCGATGGCGTTGAGTCCAAAACTGGTGTCGGTAACACGAAGAAGGACGCTAGAACCAATGCAGCAAAGTTGGCTTTGGAAGATCTGCTACCAACTTTAGGAAATTATACTTCAGTCCTTCCAGAGAAATCAGGTTGGTATTTTAGATCTAATTTCTATAGTCATGTCCCTTTTTGTAATTCACAGTGTAGATAAAATGGTTCATTGTAATTGGGTCTTCTTTCAGATGTTCCTGCACTGCTGCCCGTGAAGGAGGAGCTGACTCTATCACAAGTTTCTTATAGAACTAATCGGGGTAATTTCTTTCCCCCCTTTTTATTCTCGTCCTTGAAAGTTTTCCTTGCTCTTCATTATGCTTTTTGTCCAGAGAGGAAAAAACCTGTCAATCTACAGATCCCGCACACTGTCAAAGATCAGCTCACGAGACTCATGCACAGTCATCCAGAGTTTTCAAACTGTGCTGGAACCACGGCTGCATTTGTCATCCAGAGTGGTAAGATAAACATTATACATAGTCACTTTTTTGTTGAATTTGTTTTCAGGCAGCACAATATATTGCAATTTTTAGTTATGGCAGTTTTAGATGAAGCCATGTCCACACGAGTGATGCATTAAAAGACAATAGTAACACTGTGCTCATGTGTTACTATACTTTAGTTCCATTTTAGTTTAGTTTTGGTCCCGATCAGAGTTAGTTTGATTTTAGTTTGTCTTGTTATGACACAATTTGATCAAAATTCCCTGTTTTGTTTAAATTGAATGAAATGTACTGTTAATATGGTTTAGTAAAATATTGCAATATTGTTATTGCAATATCTAAGAGATATCAAATATCTAAATTTCTTCATATTGTGCAGCCCTAGTTTATTCTTATCTGTTTTATGTGGATATCTAGACTGCAACATTATCCATGTATTTAATACTGCTGTCTCCTCAGCCAATGGGTGTGAAGTGATTGCACTTGGGACTGGAAGCTACAACTCAAGAGAAAACCTATCTTCACCTGGAAGAACTGTGCATGATTCACATGCTGTGGTGACCGCGAGACGGTCACTAATGAGGTTTGCATAGACCTATTTATGAACGTGTTGTTTGTAGAATTTGAGTGAACCTTGCGCCGCAGTTGAGGATACAAGCACACATTTAACTAAAGCCTGTGGACATGCCATTCTTCGTTTGAAAGAACCTTCAGAGTTCAGTCACTGAGTTTTAATGACTAGCAATAGTGTTACATCATGTGGAATGTTTTTATAACTGAATAAATCAACTTTTAATATTTAACCAGTACAATTAATAATACATTTGAACATGACACCTTCATATCTGGGGAGACAACTGGGCATGTTAACCTCTTAAACCCCAACAGGCCCAATTTGGGTCCTGGGGAAGGAGAGAGACAGAGAAAGGGGAAGGAGAGAGGGAGAGGAAGGAGAGAGATTTTAGTCCCCAATTTGGGTCCTATAGGGTTTAAAAGGTTAATGAAATACATTTTAGCAACTTCTTTCCTAGGGCTGGGACCTTTGCCGCAATACCAAGTATAAATACTTTATCAAAGTGTTGATACTTTCAATACTATGAGACGGCGCTAGTGCTCTACACACTATTTGCAGTGGCCTGTATGTCTATGGGTTGTAAAGTGTTTGGAAACAATTTTATCTTGTACTCTTTGAATTATTTTTTCTTTGTGTGAACCGCGCAGTCAAAATAAAACATCTGAGGCAATCCGTGTACAAAGGTCCTGTATTTATACCATGGACATTCCACCCATACATTTTCTATGACTTTGACTTTTCCCAATATTATTATTGTATTGCAGTACATATCGTTTATATGTATTGTATCGCAACTAAAACATATCATCCCAGCCCTGTTCTTTGCAGACTTGCACACTTTCTAATGCCATCAGCTGGGAAGGAAAGTGAATGAGAACCCATTGTATTTATTGACAATGACGGGGTGTTCTTGATCGTTCCAGGTTTCTGTACCGGCACCTGCTCATGTTCTACAGCAAAACGGCCAACCTGACGGAGAAATCCATCTTCCAGCTGAACAGCAACAGCGGGCTTCTCAGTCTGAAGAGTGGCATCACCCTTCAGCTGTACGTCAACCAGCTGCCCAAAGGAGCGGCCCAGATTCCCGACAACCTGTGAGTTAACCGTGGTCCACGCGAGTCACATTTCAAGTCTTTTTTCTAATGAGGTGTCGATGTTAGGCGCCTGAATCCCAGTTCCATTTCCACGTGGCAAGACAACAATGAAATAAGCTTGCATCTTTCCGTAGAGGGCAAGGTGCGGGGAGCTTTCACAATTGTCTTCATCCGTTCTGCGTTGGCCCACACACTCAAACTAGTTGTCTTTGCAGGTGTTTTCTGTCTTCTCGTCAGCCTTTGAGCAAGCGGCTTCCAAGGTGATAAGCATGTCGGCCACTGACAAAATCACCCAGTGGCAGGTGCTTGGATACCAGGGCGCCCTGCTCAGTCACTTCATTGAGCCGGTCTACGTCCAGAACATCCTCATAGGCAAGTCACCAGGAGTAACTAGTGCAATGTACAGCACTTTGGGGCAGTGATGACTGTTTATACATTTTCTTTATAAATAAACCCAGCCTTAACCTTTACATTCTATCCATATTTCTGTCTTTTTAGTTTTGTTATTTAGTTTGTTGGCTAGCTAAAAAAAAAAAACAGTTATAGGACGTAAAATATATCATTTCATTCTTTATTTGTTTCAATCATGTTCTTTTCTTTTTTTATCACATAGTTTTGTTATTTCACATACAAACAAACACATAATTGAAAAGGAGCACAAAGAAGATACATGTTATTGTGGTGCCCCCTTCTCCAGAACACAGTCAAAAAAATACATAAAAAATACAGGATGGTCTGCAATTTACATTCACTTTAAATTGCACAATTTAAATTCAACTTAACATCACTCCTTCTAAGAAAGAAGATTTAACATTTAAGTATCAAAGAAGGTTTTTTTTGTTTTTTTTACATACAGTACATTGTTGGATTACATGTTGAGGTATGATTTGATTGTTTTCAACTTGAAATGATTTTTAAATTGATGCACAGTGGAGGAGTTCTTTAAGGTAGAGTCTAAGGCATTCAATATATAGTTGATGTCTCTGTTTTCTAGGGGATTCTTCCTGCAAGGATATCCGAGGCATGGAGCTCTCCGTGAGCCAGCGCGTTGAAGACATCACCTCTCAGCTGCCCATCTACTACTGTATGGAGAGACCTCACATCAGCTTGGTTCCCTCCGTAGCGGCCTGTGTCGCTGATGGAAGCCAGCTGACGCACGGCATCAACTGGAGCGAAGGAGACAGCTCACTGGAGGTCGTCGATGGCTTGGACGGCAAGACCATTGAGGAGTAAGGCACATTTAGAAAGGCATTGCATGTTTTCCATAACACGATCATGGTCAGAGACGGAGGAAACTGAAATTTGTTGTGCGATCAAAATTTGTTGGAAAAACACACGCAAGAAATGTAATGTGGTCATTTCTGTTTTTGTTCTAGATCTCCTTTCAAAAGTGGCCCAGCTTTAGCAAGCCGTCTGTGCAAAGCGGCAATGTTCCACCGATTCAAGTTGGTAGCCAAAGAGGCGCAAAAGCAAAACCTGCTGTCCACAAGCACCTACAGACAAGCCAAGGTAAGTTCTATCCTCGATACTCTACATAGACACTGTACACATGGATTGTTCTGAAGTGTCCTCATGTTGTTGTTTTTTCTGTCATTTAGAGGATGGCAAAACCTTACCAGGAGGCAAAAGCAGTTCTGAGGGAGTACTTGTCACAGCAAGGCTTTGGTTCTTGGCTGGCCAAATGCTCAGTCAGTGATAACTTTAGCATGTGAAAATAGCTCGATGGAAATATGCCATTAAAATATAATTAGAGTCATGGCTGTTTTGATGTGAGAACCTGTTGCATGGAGGGTTTCCAGCGTCTTTATTTTTCAAAAAGTAGTTTGATTTGATTTTAGAAGGAGTTTGGTTTTTGGTTTTGTGATATTGTAAAAACTTAACGAGACTTTCATCATTTGATGTCTTATTGATGGAGTGTTGTGATAGTCAACAGGTGCCTGTTCTTGTTCAGAAAGAAAAAACATAGGAAACATATTCTTTTCAAGTATTACTTGCTCCACCTGTTAATGTTGTGCAGTTCTGAGAATGTCTGTTTACCAGAATATTCCTTTTACTAAATGTAAAATTAATAAATAAGTCAAGAAAATAGCCTCCTACTGTTTAAATTGCTCATCTTACGTATTTTCTAGTCATTGATCATTTTTTAATTTATATTAGTAATATATATTTTCTTTCATACTTATTCTTTATTCTCAGATGGGTTACAGCAGTGGCTGCACCAGTTTTATTTATTGTTTTTGCCCTGGCATTTGTTTAAAAATAATTTGGAATGAGATTATGAGGAATAACAGACAATTGCTGCTAATTTTAAGAGGTCTTTCATATTTCACAACACACTATTGATATAGTTGTTTACAAACACAAAAGTGTAATTTATCAGAGTACTCGATTACTAAAATATTCGCTAGTTACAGCCCTAATTTAAGGGTAATTGTATAGTTCATATGGAGGTTTGTTGTAGCCGTATGACCGCGTCAGATTCAGCTAAGTTTGATTTGTAAGTGTGCACACAGGAACTGCGGTGGTTTCCTGTTGCACTATAGTAGTAGATGTTTCTGTATCCGAGTAGGTCTGCGCGCTGTTGTGTTTTCTACGGTCTTGTGAATGGACTTTGAGGATGGACGCTTTCCGTATGTAAAGCCTTTGAGTTCTCTCTGCAAAGCCTGTACTTTCTTTGTTTTACTATTAAAGTGTTTGGCATGCATTGGAGCATTTGACTGTTACTTGGAGATGTCTTGAGGACAATTGTGAAGCGTTTGGATGAAAAACTGAAGCATTTTTACTCTCGCCTGACACTGGCATAAACAAAGCAATGGCTCAATGTACCTTCTCTCTTCCTCTTTTCTTTAAGATCTAGAAATGTCCTTTTATAAACTAATTGGTGAATGGTCTGTTTTGAGATGGACAGGATGTAGCAGAAACTGAAGCACCCCTGTTTTGCAACCATCTCACATTTTGCCTTTGATTCATTGACATTGCTGATTTTCCATCCTTGTCTTTAGTGACAATGCTGCTCGCCGACATTTTAGCTTCACATTGACAGCTGCGCCGGAGAAAATGGAACTTTAATATTGACTGATAATACAACTTTAGAAACCTGAGCACATTTAGTAATTCGTTTTTATTTGTTTACACAGAACATAAGTTTAAATTGTACAATAAATTAAAATAAATATATAAATAAAGTTGCATATTTCACAAAGCTTAGCATCAGAAGTGCAGTGTACAAATAGGACATCTTTCTTAGAATATCGCCTGATCGTAAGCATTTAACACAACTTGTATATGTTTAGGATATAGCTTGGATAAATACATTTAACAAAATCCTTCCCTTTCCATGATTTGACAATTTTCGTGATGTTTTTTAGTGGTTTGGAAATGATATGTGACATAAGAGCAGGCGAACATTCATGTGTGTCGTCCCATTTTTCCCAGTCATTGGAATATGGAATTTCCTACGCCACTTTAAAACACAAGAATTTCAACTTTTTCCCTGCAACCTTTTGTCGTACAACCATAAATGCTACCCAACACCAGCATTATCTCATTAAACAAAGTTACGATTAGAAAAAAATATGAAAAAATGTGCCCTTGGAGAGTGTTCAGTGTAGCATCTGTAAAGGCCTAAAGTCCAACTCACAGTATAAAGGTCCATTCCATTCAATGTGCGTCGGAATTACAGACACGGTGGACTTTCCGTTATGCTGTAGCAGAGCTCATTACTCGGGCTACAAACTTGCTTGTTGCGATAATAGCTGCTCAAACTGATCCCTCATATTTGCAAGAAATTCACCGAAAGGAGTCTGAGACCATTTCTCACAAGCGCAATCATCAGCACCATTTTGGACCTGTAACGAAATAACAACAAAAATATGCAATTTCTTCTGTTTTTTATAGTTGTAACTTTATGTAACAAAAACAACCTTGATGTTAGTGCGGATTTGAGGTTTTAGTGACCCAGTGGTTGCATGGGCGCAGCTTGGCACCTTTTACTTTTTATCACAGCGGCCTCTATGACGCTCCGAATCAATTATTTTTAGGATTGCGGACCAGAAACCCTGAAAACAATCTATCCAGGAGCGTCATGGAGGCCGTAGTACAAGTGAGAGTGTCACCCGTACAGCCACCGGGCCACTAAAAGGTCAAATACACATTAATATTACGTTTCGATTGTTTCACAGTGCTCCTTTTAAGAAAAATACTTACATAACCCATTTTCAATTTCATGACTTCCAGTAATTGAAGTGTCTCGTTCATGACTCCGCTGGTGTCTCTGCACTCGAAGTGCACAACTCCGAAAAATTCCGAAAAGGAGCAGTTCATCGCAGCGGTGACGCACTCCGGCTGAAAAGACAAAAAGCAATAAATTTGAGTCAAAATGGTAGCGTCATGCTGAACTCGGTGGCTCCGAAGTGTGTTTCCTGTCCTCGATGACTCCTGCTTGTGGTTTTTGCGCTGTTTGTCTATATTGTAGCTTTGATGCAGGGGGAGTACCGGCATCGCCGTGTTGCAAAAGCTAACCTTTTTAGACATTTTTGTATACTAATCCTAATTTTAATTTGTGTTTATCTATTACTAGGACTTTTCTGCATAACTATCATCATTTTTACAACAAAGTTAACTCTTACCTGAACATTTGTTGGAGTGTAAAAAGTGGCGTCAGGGAGCTGTTGGAGCAACACAGTGCACAGTTAGAAGCAGACAAGACGACTAGGTCAAGGGTTATGTCACTAAACAAATGGACTTACGCATTTTATATTGCCATTCAACTCTTCATATTGAAAATCCTGTATTAATCGTTTCATACTGGGAAGAGGGTTCGCCAAAACGAGGTCTGAAAGAAGAAAAACCCAAAAGGTGATCCACACAGACCAGTTCATGTTGAGCTGTTCCAAGTCTGTGATGTTGTAGGTTCCGATACCCATTGACCGCAAATATAAAGGCTCCAGTGGGCGGTGGGCTGTGTTGGTTTTAAATACCAATTGCACACAGCATAATTTTCCTTCTTAGATGACTCTCGGGGTTTTTGACAGCACTACCGGCTGTTTAAAGTAGTGGGCTGTTGTAGATCACAGTGTTTCGCATTAATAACGGCGACTATGGCGGCCCCCCATGGTCTAATTTTCCCAATCGTAGTCTAAAATCAAGCTAAGCATGACCTTTGGATTGGACATTACAATTCATGCGCTTCTTGTTTGAACATGAACACATAACATTAACTTTACTGTCCAAAAATTGGATTGATGAGATAAAATAATAGTACAATGTCCAAAATACCTATACGATTTCTTTCTACTAATTATTCTGTTCCCAAATCTTTATGTTTTGTTTCTAAGATTACCATTCAAGTTGTAGTGACGTCGCAATTTCCCTTGTGGATCAATAATGTTTGTCTAAATCTAAATCCTCTTTTATGAATATTAGATTAAATGATTTGAAGATCACCTATACCACAATCTCTTTCAAATGTGTGGGAAATACTGAGATCAACTACTCCAACCTGCTACGTGGCTGGAGAGGTTGGAGAAATATACTCAGTAATGAAGAAATATACTTGGTAATGAAGCACAAATCGTCAGCGTACTCTTGACTACATCATATTTTAACCTCTTAAACCCAAACAGGCCCAATTTGGGTCCTGGGGAAGAAAAGAGACAGAGAGAGGGGAAGGAGAGATCGAGAAGAAGGAAAGAGGGCGAGAGGAAGGAGCAAGAGAGGGGAAGGAGAGAGAGAGAGGAAGAGAGGGAGGGAGGACAGAGAGAGGAGGGAGGAGACAGGGAGGAGGGAGAGGAAAAGAGGGGGAGGGAGGGAGAGGAGAGAGAGGGATAGAGATGAGGGAGGAGAGAGGGCAGGGAGGAGGGAGGAGAGGAAGAGAGAGGGAGAGAGAGAGAGAGGAAGGAGAGAAGGAGAGAGAGAGAGGAAGGAGAGAAGGAGAGAGAGAGAGGATGGAGAGAAGGAGAGAGAGAGAAAGGAGAGAGGGAGAGAGAGAGAGACAGTGAGAGG
>OMNZ01024906.1:11188-28325 GCA_900303255.1 Lesueurigobius sanzi | reverse complement strand
AGTTAACATACTAACTCAATAAATGAAATACAGCACCCTGACACCAGCAGCTCCTCCTGGTGCTGACAATGCCCCACATAAGGACACTGCCAACACCATGTTTCACTGTAGGCACCATGCACAGCTCTTTGTAGTCCTCACCTTTGCGATGTCATACAGTTTTGAATTTATTTTGGTCTCATCACTCCATAGCATGGAGCAGGGGCTTCCAAACGTAAACGTAAAAACAAATTAGTAAAATATCATATGAAACAAAAATGCATTGTGGCTTAGTAATATGTTTTTACATCGTTGTGACCTTCATTCACCAATCTATGTTGTTTTTCAACAATTTTTCTATTGTCATTGAAGTTATACTGTAGTTCTATGGACAAACACTGAATCAGTGCAATAATTACACTCCTTGCAACGATTAGGTCATTTACTTATTTTCATTTATTGAGTTAGTATGTTAACTGCGATTTGCTTGTTTTGGGTTCCCCTGAAGGCGACCATGTTGTGTGTAACAATCCAGAGCAGAGCATATTGTGGTCAAAATTCATAAAATCCCATGTTGGTCATAAAATACCATTCTTCTCCACGTGTGCATTGTCCAATCACAGTAAAAAATATAATTTTTCCAACATGTGAAAGCATAAATTTGTCCAGGAACAGTCCAAACACCAAAGGCTGCTCTGTGGCCGTCAAAGTGAAACTTAACAAGAGACTGTTCACCTTGGGGCACATGCTTTTGTTTTGTATTTTGTTTAGACCTGTGGACACAGGGGCATACCAATTGTATCCTTAAAAAACAGAGATCATAAATACTGCCAAATAATACATATTTATTATTTCATACTCAACTAAATGGTTACACCTAGTAAGAACTATTTTATGTAAATTCACACATTTTGTTGTAATCCGAGTGGAAAAAAAACTATTGTATGGCTCTCACGGAAATAATGTTAATATATGTGACATTTTTGGCTCTTTTAGCTAAAAAGGTTCCCGATCCTGGGTTATACTGTCAGTGCACGCGTATCATGAGCCAGGGGAAGTGTCCGGTCCGCTGCATGCCGAATGTGCTGATGAAGAAGTTGAGGCACATGGTCACGAGCATGACGGCGGTGGCCAAGTTGTTCAGGTAGTCCAGCCTTTTCTGCAGAGATGAGTTGTTCACATTGCGCCGACCTGGAAGTAAAGCTGCGTTTCAGTTCATAATACATAACATACATTGCTGTGACAAGCCTCAGATGTTGAAAGGGCTGTGTTCAGGAGACGTTGTTGTTGGCAATGTAAGAGAGTGAAGAAAATAAAATGGGAATAAACAAAAAAACTTGTAAAAAAGCAGTAAGTAAATAAGTTTGTGTGGCTCAGGCTTAGTTTCAGTGGAAGAACGACATGAAAAAAGTGACATAAGATTATTTATTAGCGATATTATCTCTTTTTTTTTGTCACTCTAAACGGCTAATTGTCTATGAGGAACTCTAAAGGACCAAAGCTGATGGATATATTTACACAGTGGTTTGTTGTAAATGTTACATCTTTCACAAATAACAGAAATGAAAACCAATATCAGCTCAAGTCAGACCTGCAGTTTGCTGGTAAAAACATCTAACTCACTGTAGTGTCAGATTGTGTTTATTTGAACGATAACTCCAGTATTTTACCTTATAAAACCTTAGTTTATTATGGAAAAAACCTTCTGCAAATCCCATAATACTTTGCGATATGACATCACATTACCAAACTCACCCTTTCACTGCTTACATCATCAGTGGCATCAACTGGAGGCAGGAAGTGAGCAAGAGAAATAAGATTAAACTAAAACTAGTGATTATAAGTGTAAAACTACAACAAAAAAATGTGGTCCTGTTGTGGCTTAAGCTGCAAGAACAAGAGGAATGACATTTGAGACGATAAAATAAGGTTAGCCATTTGTTTATCATTACTATGACAACAGCTACAATGGAAATAGGTAGGACATAGGTAGGACATAGGTAGGATCCTGGAAACAAATAAATTACCTAATCTTTAAAATAAGGAGTGTAATTATTCACTGATTCATTGTTTCTCCGTAGAACTTTACTGTAACTTCAATGACCATTTTCTCAAAATGCATTTTTCTTACCTTGTGGCGACAACATCTTCACTTTCGTAGCTCCTACAGACTCCAAACTTTCCCGTCTTGGACTTAACAAAATCCTGAAGGTTTGTTCAGTGAGATTTTTCAATGTTTAATACCTTGACAGATTTAAAGATTTTAAACCATTTTTATTTTTTTACAGGTTTACTCACCAATAACAAACTTATTAAAGAACTAAACAAAAATCCCCCCATCCATAGATTTAAATCTGGCTTTAGAGATTTCATTGCCAATATAGGCAATTTTGTCATTTTTTTAACGCATTAATTATCTTATTTGGTTTGTTACGTACACTTACGACTATCTTATTTTTACATGAAAAAACAAAATATTTATCATATTTATGTCAGTAATATACACCAAAAGTTTCAAATTAATATCACCAAATAAAATATGTTCTACATACAAAAAAAAAATCATATCTTAAGGTGAGACGCTGCAGGAAAAACATTTAAATTGAGTCAATTTCAAACTTTTGCTGTATATTACTGAAAAATGCATATAAGTTTTCTGTCATTTTTTTGTTGTCAAATAAAAATAGGGTTTTTATTTTGTTTATATAGTTGCAAACATTTTTTTTAAGGGGGAGGGAATTTGGGCTCTTGTTTAGTTTTCAAAATAAAACCATAATTTTAACCTTGGCTCTATCCATTAAGATTTAGATTATGATAAAGGAGGCTATTGAAATTCGGAAACGTGCCCCCGGGACAGTAAACTGGAATGCGGGGACTTTTTTGTTTTCACACACCTGGGACACTGTACTGGAGAAGTCGGATTGCAGATGCCGCTGTCGTCCTGCCTCCACCTGTGACAAAACGGCTCCAAAAACTGTGTGAACCAGCTCTGAGGAAGACTGCAGGAATTGAGCAGTCGGAACTGTCATTTGCTGAAAAACCTAAACTGGTCCGCTCAAAAAGAAAATCTCAAAATGTGTTACTATGTTTTTTTTCCTTTTCACCTGCAGCGTCTCTCCTTAAGACTTGGGGGTATTTCTTGACACATCCATTATCAAACTACAAAAATACCAAAACTTTAGGTTGAAGTAGTTCAAGTTTATGGTCTAATTCCTAATTTTCACCCTTTAGTGGTATAAAATGTGTCTTTTGGCATGATGTCAGGTGGTTATTATGTTGTGCCTGACCAGCTAATTTTGAAATACATATACAGTAAATTACATTTTCGCACTCCTTGAAATTAAAAAAAAAAAAAAGTAAATAAAAACCATACAGTTGTATGAATACATTTTATTCATTGTACATATTTGCAACATGTCTGTCAAGAAAAGCAATAAATCCATTTTGAAACAATTTAAACAAACTTTCCAGAGCGAGTCTTTTAAAGTCATTATACAGGTACTAGTCTCTGGGGAGAGGAAAGGGCATGTAACATCGCAACATTCTAACGAGCATATACATGCGTTTCAGTCACGTGACCTCATTTTCTAGCCTGCTGGCTAGTACAACAGTGTATCAGCCTATACATCTCTATGCCTGTTTTATATCTATGGGCTGCACTGGCTGAACCCAAGGTCAGAGCTGATACTTCAAGAAAGTTTGAAATAGATTTAGAATTTGGCCTGTGTGGTAGCCTCCTGCTCTGTCTTGGCTGGTGTCACGAGCTGCGTCTTTGCCTTGTAAATATGGTGATGTGCTATTTCTTTATTTACCCATGTGCTCTCTGGGGCCATCTTTTTTGCGATTATCACAATGACGTACAAATACTTGGTCAATCAGTTGACCTCCTGTGTAGGATTGGGTATCGGTTGGGTTTTATCCGATACCGGTGCCTATTCAGTATTTTTTAAACAGTACCGGTGCTTAAACGGTTCTTGAACCAGTATTTAAAAAAAACTAAACCGCACACTTTTTGTCAAAAAACAATATTTTTTATTTCCATGGCCAAATTGAACACAATAATGGTAATTTGTTTCTTTCAGTGTTTTTATCATTTATTTGAGCTGAAACACCTAAGCCACTTTCTTTAGTGCAGTCTCAAGACCCACCAGGCAGACAAATTTGCTTTCTTAAGGAAAATATTTTTTCGGTACCTGTTTTTGGTATCAATTTATTTTTCGATACCGGTAGTACCTTAATTATTTTTTCGATACCACACTGGTATTGTTTAACAGTACCCATCCCTACTCCTGAGTGAGTAGTGAGACTGTATTACTGATTGTTGTGGTGAAGGTATTGTATTGTATTGTAGTGTGGCATTCCACTTCGGGCAAAAAGATGACGGACACAACTATGCATGATGTCACTGGAAACGCATGTATAGTTTAAAATTGAGGTGGAGGGCAGCTGAAAATTCTGTGCTGGTAACTATGGTAACTGTCAAAATGCAGATTTTTAGTCTTAGGTTAGTGCTAATTTCTCTGTAATTTCTTGGCCAACATGAAACAAAAACTGTCACAAAGTTCAATGTCTTCTCTAGGTCTTATTATTTTCTCACAGAGGTGTTCAAAAATGGTGACAAAATTCAAAAATATGTGCCCAATGTTGATAAGAAAAATGATCAGGGAAAACATAGAGTCGTACTGGCTCCAACTGAACTAGAATTCTATAATGAGTGAACGTAACCTGTATTTCGATATTGGAGCCAATATCAATAATATCGATACTCATGTCTAAATATTGATTCATTTCCTTAAAATCAGTGTTTCACTGCTGTCCCCATGACCTGGAAACGGATATACAGAAGAAAATGGATGGATGAATAGGCTATGAGTTAAATCAATAAATTAAATGTTAGTCTTTTGTACATGGGTACAAGTGTGTGCAGGTGAGCAGCATGTGAGATAATGGCTTTAGTGATTTCCCAAGTTTCAATGCATTTTAATGTAAAACACATTGGTGTCGGTAACAGATCTATATTGAAATTCTAGCCCAGGTTTTACTTGGTATCGGATCGAATCCAAAATTACTGATCACCTGTCCATTAAAAAAGTGTGAGGAGGAGTTAGTGGAGTTACGCCTTGAAAACATTTGAAAACATTTGAGAACATTTGAAACATTTGAAAACCCTGGCGTTCAGAAGTGAAGTCGAGCGAGGAGCCAGCGGAAAAAGCCCGTTCTCTTGGATCCGAAGAAACTGACGAAGAAGTTGACGACAGTTGTGGCAAAGATGACGCCAGTCGCCATGTTGTTGAGGGACTCCAGCCGCCTCTGATTGGACGGCACATTCAGGTCCCTGCGGGCTATACACAAACACGCACACAAACGCACACACACACACACGTTTCATTCAGCCTAAAGCACGTCTATTCCAGTGGCTTTTCACACCAATTACCATGATGTCTAAACCAAAAACACAAAAGTTAAGGCCAGACATTGCAAGTTAATAGGAAATAATTTAACAGAGTGAACTTTTGCTGTAAATAATTTCATCATATTATGTTTTCATATGAAATAATATGATATAAAAATTGCTAAAATTGCCTATATTTTTGGGCAACAAAATCTAAATAACAGACAGAGCCAGATGTAAGTCGAGATGCTGCAGGTGAATACATTAATTTTTCATGCATTGGGCAACTTGAAGATTTCTGTCTAGTTATGTTTCTTAACATCTTACTTTCAATGTCAAAGTATAAAAAGACCAAACTCCGCTTTTACGATCTCTCACCTGCGCTCATCCATCCATAAATATTGACATATTTGGTGTCCACGTGGCGTGTGTAAAGTCCACGACAAGACGCTGTACGTTATAATTGATAATATCCTTTCTGAGAAAATTCAGTGGAGAATAGACGCAAAATGAAAATTTTTATTTTTCTTGCAACATCTTCATTTTAGTAGCTCCAGACATCAAACTGTCTTGGACTTAGCAATAGTTTGTTCAATATGTTATGCATGATTTATTCAGTTTCGACCGCCAAAAAACAAGGCGAAATTAGAGATTTTTACAGATTTACTCAGCAATAACTAGTTTATTCAAATCCTAAAAAAGATCCTAAATCCATCCATCTCTTTTCTTCCACTTTATCCAGGTCGTGGAGGCAATAGTCTGAGCAGAGATGCCTGGACCTCCCAATCCATGCACGCTCCAGCTCTCCTTGGGGGATCCTGAGGTGTTCCCAGTTTAAACATAGTCTTTACCAGTGTGTCCTAGGTTTATGAGCCTGGAACACCTCCCCAGGGAGGCGACAGATGCCCAATCAGAATCAGAATCAGAATAGAATTTATTGCCATTGTATGGATGAATACAATTCAGAGAATTACAGACACAGACTAGGAACTTTCTTCGGTGAACCAAGGCACCATTTGCGGCGCAAAGCCACCTCAGCTGGCTCATTTCGATATGAAGGAGCAGTGGCTCTACTCCGAGCTCCTTTCTAAGGTCCTCTCAATTCCCTCTGAACAAATCTTTGTATCTAATATATCAACCAAATGAAACCTGGCTTTATCCATTATTTAGATTTCGTCACTAAAAATATAGTAAACTTTGACCATTTTTAGTAGTAGTGGTTTATTTGAGTAATTCTCATTTTTAATATTTTCACAAGTTCAGATATAATGCCCGGTATTTAAGTCAGTAACATACAGCACAAGTTTCAAATTGATATCACTCAATTTTATTTTTTCCCTATTCACCTATAGTGTCTTGCCTTAAAACAGATACACGTCAAATGTTGAAAGGAGATGAAGCCATAAGACAAATATGGCACTCAAACCATTAACAAAAATGATAATGTTCAACATTTACGGATTTTCTGTCTTATACATAAGAATATTCATAAACTACCAAATTAGAGTTGATTTTCACAAAACAAATCTCTGGAAGAGCCACCCCAGAAGCCAGCTGCGTTGGGTCCCGAAGGCCGACTTCACCACGTTGACAACCATGGTGACAAAGACCAGGCCAGTCACCACGTTGTTCAGAAAATTTAGCAGACGCTGGTACGAAGGGAGCAGCCTGAGTTCACAGCGAGCTAAAAACATCCATCCACACACGCACATGCAGGAAACACACACACACACACACACACACACACACACACACACACACACACACACACACACACACACACACACACACAGCTGGTTGGTTCAATGCCTCTGTTCTCACTGGCTGTGTCCTCGGCCCACTTTAAGCCTCAGGAGTGTCATGATTTAATCCGGCCCATTAATCTGGCCCTCACGGATCTTGCTGAATTGGCACACATCACCAGAGACGGTACTTTTTATAGTAAGTAAATAAATTGTTTTTATTACAGGTACCATTTAACATTAACACAAAGGAAAGATGTATTGTACCACATTATAGCAAAAATGCTAATTTCCACCTGTAGTCCCTGGGCAGGCTGATGTATACACTTCAATATGCGGCCCACGATTAAAACAAGTTTGGACACCCCTGATATAAGGGGTAGTGTGGACAGAGGACACAGCCCAACTCTAAACAGCAGCAAGAGTCAGATTGTGGTTGAAAAGGGCTCAAATGTTTAATATGGTGAGAGAAATAACACATTTGGTTAGTGTGGACATACATGCGCATTGCATCAGGCGTAACAGAATGACCACTGACCACTGTGTAATGTGAATTATATGCATTTACAACGAGGCGCTGCAGGTGAACAGGGAAGAAGTTTAAACTGAGTGATATCAATATGAAACGTTTGATGTATATTACTGACATAAATACGAGAAAAAAATATTGCAAGATTTCTTTTATTTAAAGTTCATCAAAATAACACATTTTACAAATTGCCTATATTGTCAACAGTCAAATATTAAAAATGGATAGAGCCAGGTTCATATGGTCTTATTTTGTTGATACATTCGTTACAAAGATCTGTTCAGAGGGGATTTTGAATTTTAGTTTTTGAATAAACTAGTTTTTAGGGAATACATTTGTAAAAGTTTAAATTTCGTCTTTTTTGGGGGGATTCAAATCGGTAAATTAGGCAGGAATTGGACATTAAAAACCGAACCTTGAAATATTATGTAGCATGGAGTCTGGACAGCTTGAAAATTTGAGAACAATGTGAGAAAAATGCATTTAGATAACATGGCCTTTGAATTTACAATGTCCCATATAATTCTCTGGAGTAAGGTTGTAAGGTGCAATAATTAAACACCTCACTGTGAAGATTAGGACTTGCATATGAGTTTCATGTCAAGTTTATATGTTAAAAGAGCAAACTGACCCAAAACCTGAAAAAAATAATAATAATAACAGTTTTGCAGTTATGTCAAATAAAACCCAACAACTTTTCCTTACACCACTGTTAAATTTTTTAGTTGATAATCTGCAACATTATATAGGGGAAATGCAAATGGTTTAGAAGCTTTGTAAGGGAGCAATACGTGCAATGAAACAGCAAATCACAACATAAAATTATTAGATGTCGAGTTCCCCAGGGATCCATATTAGGGCTGCTTCTTTTTATTTTATACATAAATTATATGTCGCCTTTTCAAATATATATGTAATTCTAGGTAATGGTAATGAATACATTTCAGAAATTTAAACTGATTTTGTTTTTCTTTTGAACTTAAGAAGTTTAGATCTAGTCATTATTCAATTCTTTACTTGAAATTATTTTCCAGGTAATTTCCAGAATTTTCCAAGACATTTTAAAGTAAAAAATACATATGTAGAAAAGCACACCCCATTCACCTTTCCTAGCGCTATGAGTCTAGATAGAAAAACGCTATATAAAAAAAAGATCGCGGATACAAGCGGTTTAAATGAGTTTCCTCCTCAGGGTGGCTGACTGCACCGTTAAAGATAGGGTGAGGAGCTCAGTAACAGGTAGGAGCTCGGAGTAGAGCCGCTGCTCCTTTACATCGAGCGGGGCCAGCTGAGGTGGCCTGGTCGCCTCCATGGTGAGGTGTGCCGCTGGGAGAAGGCCCCCGGGAAGACCTAGGAACCACTGGTTTTTGAGAGTGCGTGAATCGGGAAGTCTGGGCATCTCTGCTCAGACTGCTGCCTCCGCGACACGGCCCCGGATAAAGCAGAAGAAAATGGATGGATGATTATTGAAACTAAGTATAGAAAGCACTGATACAGTATCTAATACAGTACAGGGAGATTAAATCCCATAAAAAAATAATTTAATAAATTGGTAGCACTTTAGAATACGGCCCGGTAACTACTAGGTAATTACTAACTACTGGTAACTACTAACTACTGGTAACTACTAGGTAATTACTAACTACTAGGTAACTACTGAGTAATTACTAACTACTAGGTAACTACTGAGTAATTACTAACTACTAGGTAAGGTAATTACTAACTACTAGGTGACTACTAGGTAATTACTAACTACTAGGTACCTACTAGATAATTACTAACTACTAGGTAACTACTGGTAACTACTAGGTAATTACTAACTACTAGGTAACTACTAAGTAATTACTAACTACTAGGTAATTACTAGGTAACTACTAAGTAATTACTAACTACTAGGTAACTACTAGATAATTACTAGGTAATGGGGTTTGAGGGTTAGGGTAATTAAGAGGTACTGATAATTATCATTTATAATGATAGCAATTACAAGTAATTACTAGGGTAATTACCTAGTAGTTACTGGGCCGTATTCTAAAGTGCTGCCAATAAATTATCTCACAAAGGTAAATGTCATTGGATTGAAAACTGGCACTGGCTTGACTTTTTTTTTTTTTTTTACTATTTTACATTTTAATACAGAAATGTCCACTCATTACCCTGTTTGATGGAATGTTTGCAAATCTTATGAAATTATACATGTACAGATTTGTATTATTGTAGTTTTTTTGTTTTTACATAAAAAATATAGTAAAATGATAATGCTGCCTGTTTAAACTTAGAACTTAGAAATTAGAAGACACAAGCCGCTGGTAATATTGTTATGCCTGATTACCACAGATAAGAAGCTATGTTAGTTAATTTAAATCAGAAGTGCATTCTAAAGATCCCGGTGCGCTCCATGCCCATGGTGGTGATGAGGACGTTGGTGATGAAGATGATGAAGACGATGGCGGTCAGCTTGTTGTTTTGACTGTTCAGGCGTTTGTGATTGGCTTCAATGTTAAGGTCTCTCCGAGCTGCAAGAAGGACAGGTACATGTGCCTGTGTGTAAGATCATTGGCTTGTTGCACGATGTGGCTATGCTAGTACTGCTAACCTAAAGCTGTTACCGCCAATACTTCCTGCCCATCTTCAATTCCATTACTTTTTCTGCCAGCCCCGTTTTTCAACTTTACTTCTGCCGTTTCTATCTCCCAACCCCACCTCTCTCACTCGCTACCTGGGTCTCTCTCCTTTCTGTCTTTCTCTTTTCTGTCAACCTTTCTCATTTTTCTCTACCTCGCTGTTTCCTATCTCTCCCCTCCTTCGTCTTTCCCTCCATCTCTCTCTCCCTCTGTCATTCTTCCAGCTCCAACACTTTCCCACCCCACTTCCAATGCAAACACCATCCGCCTCCGCTCCTCCTTCTCCACCTCCTCCTCTTCTTCACATGCTGAGACCTATGCGCCAACCTTTATCCGTTCACACATCACTTTCCTGAAACCGAAATTGGAAAATGGGTTAGCGGGTTAGCAAGGTACTTAGTGTTTTAGTTAGCTTGTTAGTTAGCGTGTTAGTTAGCATGTTAGTTAGCTTGATAGTTAGCTTGTTAGTTAGCGTGTTAGCATGGCTTGTTATGACACATACGTAGGCTATATGTGGGTGTAGGAGGGTCTGGCTGATTGTAATGTGAAGTATGATGTCTCACCAATGATAACAATGAGGACTCCAGCCACGATCTGCAGAGCCAGCGAGAATGAGATGAGCGTCAGCACCGCCGCATAGTACCTGCACAAATATAACATGGGACTCAATGTAGTACTTTAACATACTGTATATAGTGTACTTGCAAATTGGTTCACAAGTGCTTGGTATTGTGAAATTGGTTCATAGTGAAACATTCACGTGAAAAGCATACATAAGCAGCACAAACACCAATGTGCCAGAGATAAGTGTGCTCCATGGTAAAAACAGAGATCTAGCTTAATTCAAGGTGTGAAACTAAGCTGTGTATGTCCCCTTAGCACCTGTTTGATGAGACAACAAGGTTTACATGTTGAGTGAATCAGTCTTGAATTTCATTGATCGTTCATCATTGTGTTAGAATAGGTCACATTCACTTGACACCATAACATTCGAAAGAGCCTACAGTTTAAAAATGAGGTGGTGCAGATGGGAATTCTATGGTTGAAACTTTGGTAATGCAGAAAACCTTTATAAAGCAGCTTTCCTAACAAATCATTTATAAACATCTACATGGTCCCCACCTTTATTGCTCAGCCCCAAGACCAGGGGGACCACGTAGGAACCCATTTCTATAAAAAAATAAAATAAAAAAATAAACCAGGGGGAGGGGCCATACAAAACCATTGGTCCCAAGTCCCAAAAGTCTTGGTAGAACACTGGACTGGAAAAAATAATCTGAAAATAGGGTTCATTTTCTAGATTCTTTCTTCAGATTCTCATGAACTCAAATAATCACGTGTTGCTCCATCGGCTGCATTCAGTTCCTCTTGGCACTCCTTAGCATGTCAGCGTACCCACGACTTTTAGCATGTTAGTGTACCTATAGCCTGTTAGCATGTTAGCATACCTGTAGCCCGTTAACTTGTTAGTGTACCTGCAGCCCGTTAACATGTTAGCGTAAACTTAGCATGTTAGCGTACCTGTAGCCTGCTCCCTGCTCGATGACCGTCTTCATGTGAGTGATATTAGCTAGGAACAGAGCGATGTCCAGCATGCCCTCTGCAGCCGTCTTCTTGGTGGCGTATTGGTTCATGTTCAGAGTGAACGGGACGCCGGCCTGAAACAAACATAAAATAAGGAACACTGTCTAAATAAACCATAAACCACCATGAGTTAAACTGACTGGAATATTCAGACTCCCAATGGCTTGTTATGTCTTAATGCAGGTGCAATGTTTTTTCTAGTATAAGCAGAAATACCTTTTTTTTTTTCAATATCCAGGTTTTGGTCCAGTTTGCTCCTAAATAAATATTTGTGTGTATTTTACCTTTTAGTGACCCCAGAGGCTGTATGGGTGGTTAGTATGGCGCCTTTAGTTTTCATCACAGTGGCCTTTATGACCACGGTCAATTTCTTTAGAGTTTCTGGGAATGCATATACCAGGCAGCCTAAAAAAAAATATCGAGAGCAAAGACGATTTGATGGAAAGTAAAGGGGCCGTGCTAACCACCCATAGAGCCACTGGGCCACTAAAAAATGAGTGGGGACTTTGCTCACTTGTCCCTTGGGCAGCTTCTTTTGTTTGACTGTCGTTGGCTGATGCAGAGTGGAGCGGTGCTCGATGGGCACCTCTGATGTGTCTTGGTTTCCTTTTTACTTTCTGATTGTGTTCTGTGTTGTAAAATTTAAAAGAAAAATCAAAATAAAGAGTTTAAAATATGTGCAAAAATATCAAGGATTTTTCTCATATAAAATGTTCCATTATGCACCTAAACAAATAAGGAGCTTAATCAGTGTTTATACAGGTAGTGACAAGTCAATATTAATGCTTTATAATGCCATTTTAATGCCCAAAATACTACATTTTAAATGCTACAAATGTCACAAATCAGTACATATTTAATATTAATTAAATACAATGGAAAACTTTTTTTTCCTATTTGCCTTCAGCATCTTGCCCTGAGGCACTGAGACATTGGCAGATCATTTTAGTTACCAACTAATTTCTCGGTAATCCCTGCACCAATCCACATGAAACAAAAACTGTCACGAAGTCTAATGTCTTCTAAGTCAGCACATATAAACTAAGGTCTAATAATTTTCTCATAAAGGTGTCCAAAAGTGGTGACAATATTCAAAAAACATGTTTATGATGTTGGCCAGTAGAAAGGAAACTCTCTCATGCAGTTGTATAGACACCTGCTCAAACTGAAATGGTTGAAAAAAGTTGTAAAGTGCTTTATAAGTAAAAAAAAAAAAAAAAAAAAAAAACAAATTGATTGATTGATTGAAATGAGTTTATTTGATTTATTTTTAACATACATTAAAAATGCAAGAAGAAAGTTTGGACACAACCAAATTTGTAGATATTTGGAGAAACAGAATATGACCTTCTCCTGGTCACTATTACAAACTGTCACAAAACCATCATTAACATAGGAAAGTTTAGCAACAACTTCAAGAACTCATCATTAAAGGTAAAAAAAAAAAAGATTCATTACAAAGGTCTACCAGCAGAGGGCAGCAATGACCGCATTTTCTGTTATCCTCACTTCCAAACAAATCATCACCTGAGCAAACTTTCCAGGCTGCGACCCCCAAAATGATCAAAGTACTTCAGAACCAGGGGTGACAGTGTAGCCAAAATATTTACAAGTTGCATTAAAATAATTTTACTCAAGAAGTGAAATGCAGTGACCCAAAAAATGACTCGAGTGAGAGTAAAAAAAAAAGTACTACATGAGGACGGAGCTGCTTGGCCATAAAAGTGAGTTACAGTGACATAACTTATAGAGAAACTAAAAGATAAGATGAGATAGTTCTTTATTGATCTCACAATGGAGAAGTTTACTTGTTACAACAGCTCTTAAGAGGATCACACAGGGGGGGTGCAAAAAGTCAGGAAATGTGCCATCAAGAAGAAAGCAAGTGTGCAAACAGGTAATTGTAAAACTAGAGTAAATAAAACTAAACTAAAATAAATGTCTCTTACCATCTACCAATAAAAACTGTACAGACATAAAACTACAAACAAGATTTATTTCACACGTTAAAATAAAGATTCTGCCACATTAAGATTTACTCAGTGAAACAGACAGCTATTGATCTCGCTTTGTTTAATGAACCATGGGCTAATTTCCATCCGTTGTCCCACATTCGTACTCACAAACTCACTCTCACTGATCCTGACCGATTGTACATATTTTTAGTGGTAGGGGAAACCGGAGCACCCGGAGGAAACCTATACTCCACACAGACAGGCCCGGGAATCGAACCCGGGACCTGAACTGTGAATCACGGAGGCTAACCGCTGTGCTACCGTGTCGCCCTATAGTTGCACTTACTAGAGTAGATACTTCATTATAATCTTATTCAAGTAAAAAGTACTGTATGACAAAACTACTCTCGGAAGCACAGTTACTTCGAAGAGTTACTATGTACTTGAGTAAATGTGAGTACTACCCGTTTCTGGGCAGGACAGCAGTGTAAAAAACATTATATTTTTTATAGCAGTAGCAAATCTGGTTTAATAAAATGGATTTAAATTTGACTCAGCAAATGTATGGAGCTCCAAATGACTCCAAATAATAAATAAATGTACGTTAGCAGATAATTATTAAATTATTGAATTTAGTTATTTATATTACAGCAAAAACTGAAAAAAAAAATCATTTTGTTTTATTCTTATTTATACTGACTGCATGTATTATTATGTTGTTGTTTTGTAACAGCATTTGCTATGATATTCAAATCATTTTCTGCCAATAAGAACATTGTTTATTATTTGGAGTAATTTTGGAGCCTCATACAAATTTAGTCTAACATGCTGCTTTCAATCAAGATTTAATTTTATTTTTGTGCTGAAATCTTCTTGGAACTGCCACTCACAGCAATACAAGTAATCCACTACAGTAATAAGACTACTTTTTCAGTTCCAGAGTAATGTAACGGGAATACAGTTCCAAAACTGGTAATTAGACTATATTTACTTTATCAAGCTACAATTCCATCATAAACCATTATTACATCGGTTTACTGCTAATTTCTCTGTAATCTCTGGGCCAATCCATGAAACAAAACTGTCACAAAGTTCAGTGTCTTCTCTGTCAGCGGATATGAACTAAGGTCTAATTATTTTCTCATAAAGGCATCCAAAGGTGGTGACAATATTCAAAAGCATCTGTGTGATGTTGACCATCAGAAAGGACGGCTGCCATAAGAATAATATGGCAGTCAAATAATGAATTAGGGAAAACATTTGGACACTTTCTTTTTAGAAATTTCTTGGAAGTTTCTCTCCCATCGAGTCTATCAGCACCTGCTCCGACTGAAACAGAATTCAAGAACGTGAACTCAACCTAAACAACATATTATTTGACCATTCTTCACTCAGACTAAAAGTGCTGGTTCCACTGGCAGATTTCTCGCTTGTTTTCAGGAGATATCGTCCTGTATTAAACATGTTTAGCTTGTTTTAAGACATGTTATTCCAGGCGGCGGAGTGTTTGAGGAGTCGTTCATGCAGCACGCACTGTTCATGAGCTCACAGGGTTAAAATGTGCAGCTGGAGCCAAAACAAACTGTTAACCTAAACATGGAGCGTGCGTATAGGACCTGCAGCTCTGCGCATTATCAGGCGCCCTTCCATCTCACACCACACTTGATGGATTTAGCATGAGATGTGTAACGTTTTCACACCAAGTTTCAGGATACAGATAGTCTTAAGTGGATAAGTTGGCCCATACTGTAGTTCCAAAGAGAAACATTGAATCAGTGCATTAATTACACTCCGCAAACTGGACAGAAACCTGGAAATGAAAACAGTGCTGCGACTGTCTCACTTTAAAACAATGTACACGTCTGAACAAACACTGGTGGATTTGCATAAGGGCAGGTCTAGGACTTGTACAGTGCGATCCAGGCCGGGCTAACTTTCCAAGAAAGTATGAGTCAATTCTGTGAAATGCCCGGCTTTCAAAACAATGAGCACATGTACAGTGTGTGTTTAGTGGGAGAGTGGGAGGAGCCTGCAGCAAAACACACTGTACAAAAGAACATGCAGGAAATGGCTTTATCGTGCACAATGTAGGTCATGATAACAAACGCAAAATAACAACGCAGTAGGTTGTGTTCAAGTGACATCAACATCCTAAAGAGCCAATAGTTTTAAATGAAGGTCCCATGGTTGAAACTATAGCTGTCAAAATGCAGATTCCTAGACTTATTTCTCTGTAATCCCTGGGCCAATTCACACTAAACAAAAACTCACGAAAAAAAATCAATGTCAATGTCTGTCAGCACATATGAACTAAGGTCTAATTATAAAGGTGTCCAAAAGTGGAGACAATATTCAAAAACTTGTGCATGAGTTGTCCATTGTTGGCAAAGATCCTCCAGTCTTCATCTGTACTCTGTAGTTGAAGTGTAGGACGTTTCGCTCGTCATCCAAAGAGCTTCATCAGCACTGAGCAAACTTGGACGGCAGTGGCCCTTATAAAGACCAGTAGGAGGGGTTTATCTGTCAGTCCCACCTCTCTTTGTTCTAAAGGCTACTCTCACCGAGAGAAAAACAACCTTTGTTGTCAGTCTTTTTTGGCCGCAACCCCCAAAATGAACATCTGAACGACTCGGGACCCCCACTGTAAAAAGTAACTTCCTTTTGTAACAATTTCACACACGAAAAACATTAAAAATATATGTATTATTGTATTATTATTTTCTTATTTTTGTCCCAATTCACAAATATATGTTGTCCTAAGCTAAAGATTACATTAACAAACACTGTTATTTTGTTTCTATTTTATCTTGAACTCATCTGGGGACCCCCAGGTTAGGGCCTCGCGACCCCCCTGGGGGTCCCGACCCCCACTTTGGGAACCACTGGTCTAAATGACCCCACTCACACCTGCTCACTGCCCATTACCTTCCTATTGTCTTGCCCTGGACTTTGTTCTAAAGGCTACTCTCACCTTTCTATAGTCCTGCCCTGGACTCTGTCCCAGCCTCATTAGCATGGCAGAGGGCTGGTTTCGGCCCAAGGATGCTGCTATAAACAGGAGCTACATTAAAAGTCCTCCTTTTCCTGTTTTCCTGAATTTCTTTCTTTACAAAAATGGCTTCTTTCACTCCTCGCTCAAACCATCTATTTTCTTTTGCTAAAATCTTAACTTCACTGTCTTCAACTGAGTGATTGGTGGCTTTGTGATGGAGATGCACAGCCGACTGAGGGCCACTAGAGCTCTCTCTACGGTGTTGATAAAGCCTTTTATGAAGTAGTTGTTTTGTCTCTCCAATGTAATGCTCTGGGCAGTGATTAGGTGACCGAGACTG
>OMNZ01024906.1:0-11168 GCA_900303255.1 Lesueurigobius sanzi | reverse complement strand
AGGTGTTTTTCTCTAGCCTTTAGAACAACGAGAGGTGTGACTTACAGATAAAGTCCTCCTACTGGTCTTTATAAGAACCACTTCAACAAATCTTTGCCTACAATAATATGGCAGGTTTGTGAATCCAATCACTATCAAATAATGATGAGGGAAAACATTTTCTTTTAGGAATTTCTTTGAATTTCTTTCCAAAACTCTCTCCAAAAAGTGACATCTTGACAAGTTAAATTTGCTCAAATTCAGAATATTTGACCTTATATAGAGCTTTTCCACCTGTACATTAGACACTCAAAGCGCTTTCCAGCAAGGAATAACTCACCCACCCACACTTTCATTCATACACCAGTGTACACACTTTAAATGACCCAAAAAAGGTGCATATTACATTTCTTAAGATTTGCAAACTTTCAATTGAACAGAAAATGTCAATATTCAAAAGTGAATTAGATAAATGAAACACAATTGAGCTAAACATTTTGTAAAATAGTGGAATTGAATGTGCTTCAAGCCATTTTGTGAGAATCCAGACATTCTCGGCCATTTCTAAATTCGAATAACGTAGGATTTGACCCTTTTTTGTGGCATTTATAAGCCTTTCTAAAATATATTATTGTGTAATGTATATAACGTATACGCATTTGAGTGAGACTGCGTTGGAATCCAAGGTTTTCAACTCGAATACAAACGCACATGGGAAACGGAACTGGATGAGAAGCTCACAACAGATTCACAAAACTTCCATAAATCATAGACACTGTTTAATGCAATTCAAGGTTATACACAGGCTATATTATTCAAATTGTAAGCTCCACAAAGTCTGTGTGAAATGTGGACTTCAAGGGCAACTTTAGGTCACAATTTTCTTTACTGTCAAAAAGGTTGGTATTTTTGGTATTTGGAATCCTATGTAAAGTTTTTTAATGTAATGGAGCCCGATCCAGACAAACTTAACTAATTTGAAAAAAACATGGCATCCTTTTGGAAATTTCCTGGAGGGCATAACAACAACTTAATTGCAGCTAAGCTTGGTCTGGGGGAGAGCAAACTGGGCAGTAAGGGTGCAAGAATTCGGGGTTAAGAGTGCATTGCTGTGGCTTTGTTTTCGTCTTTTCCCGTATTAAACATTAAACTCGTCTAATTCTTTTTTTGCAGTGAGAGAAGTAAGACATTGAAGGAGGACATTACAGAAAACTATGTTCATTTATATATATACACACTGGCTGCCTTCCTTTTCTCTGTTGGGGATTCATGCGGTCACATTTTATCAACATCAGCCCTGGGCACGCTGCCAAGTCACACACACATTCTGTCTTTTAATGCATTACAAGGACCCATTTATAAACCCAAATTTCTTTTAACCATTTTTAATTTAATCCAAGCAATCAAAATGCCAACGGGAGTTTATATTTTGCAACATTCAGTGCTCCACAGATTGCCAATTTCTGAATTAGCTTGGTTGCCATGGTTTTGGCAGTTAGAACAGCGGTTGGTGGGACAAATTCCTGTTACAGCTTCTTGGTTTTGCATAAAAGCGCTGATAACAATGTGAACAGTAGTAAAGAAATGTAAAACGGCACAAAAACTGACCTGACATTAGAGCTCTGACAGTGAGGTAAGTTTTTGTGAGGTATATTAATTTCCTTTTTCTACCGTTCACATTATTAGCAGCGCTTTGATGCAAAACTAAGCAGCTGTAGCGGGAATTTGTCCCACCGTCCCTGTTCTAACTGAAAAATGCAACTGGACACCATGGCAACCAAGCTGATTCAGAAAATGGCAATTGAGCAACAAAAATGTATACATATTTGACTTTTACACAGCGTGTAAACCATTACATTACACAAATCATACACACACTCAAAAAAGTAACACTCAGTAAATTTGCCCTTAAAAAAAAAAAACATAATTTCAGAATAAAAGATTTTTTTCATTGTAAAAAAAAAAAATCCTAAAAAAAATCCTATTGGCAAATTTCTTGAAATTAGTCACTAAAATCAAGATCTTATTTCAAGAAAATTTGATTCATAGCTAGATGACTTTTTGCAGTGCAAGGTTTGGCCATTGTTGATTATGAGGTCTAAATAAATAAAAAAAACATACTAATTTGAACCCTTCGGGCCTTCAGAAATGCTTCTACATCACTAGATTTTAGGCTTGGTCCTCCTAATCCGAAATGTCCTCATAGCGTTGAGTGTATTCTTGTCCTTATTAAGCATCAAAGCCAACACACACACACATGTGCACACACACGCGCTGAAATGGCCCATGTGTGAGCACTTAGCATTCAGATGTGCTAAATGTAAGCTCTGGTTTATGTGAATGTCGACTGCTGCCTCACACTTTGTTATAGGAAACTTTACAAAACGAGAATATCACCAAGTTGGCCCCCCATCAAATTTGTGTCACGTTTGTTACCGGTTTGGTAAGTAAGTAAAGTTTATTTATATAGCACCTTTCACAGACAAAAAGCCACAACACATTTTAAAATCATCATAGCAGCTGCAGGCCAAGAGCGACTAAACAAAAGCTTAAACAAATAGGTTTTTAATTGGAACTTTTGAAGGTGTCGACGGTAACAGTTAAATGTAGAGAGAGCGTAAGATGGTTCCAAAGCCTGAGAGCATCAGCCTGGAAGGATCGGTCTCCTCTTATCTGAAAAAGAATGCGTGGAACCATCAGCAGATTCTGATCCACAGACCTCAGAGCCCGGGCAGGGGTGTAAGGCTGGATCAGATCAGATCACTGATGTAAGAAGGAGTCTGATGCAAGGCTCTGAAAGCTAGAACCAGAATTGATCCTACAGGACAGTGGCAGCCAATGAAGCTACTTGAGAATAGGATGTGAGTCCTCCTATTTTCTACAGGTCAGAATTCTCGCTGCAGAGTTTTGCACTATTTGAGGTCGAGAGAGCTCCTTCTTGTTCAGACATGAAAACAAACTATTACAATAGTCTAAATACGAAGACACAAAAGCATGAATGATGAGCTCCAAATCATTCTGTGACACAGTTTAGAGACTTTCCTTAGTAAGAAGCAATTCCTCGTCAGTTGTTTACAGTGCTGCACTAATGCCATGTCTTTGTCAAAGATAACTCCCAAGTTTCTAAAGCTTGGTTTAGCAGACTGGCCTAAGTCACCAATGTACTGTTTAATCCCTGAAATTGAGTCATCAGGGGTATGCTGTCCTCGCCCTTAAGTTTCTCTTTTTCACCGACCAAACAGCGAGTTAACGATGCTCCAATAAACAGACTTGTTTTCTTTATGTGCTTATTTATTGAGGAATGGCCTCCGACCATTGCCTTCTCTTTGACCATCGTAAAACTGAAAAATACAAACATTGCGGAAGCTATCTAACATGGCAAGCTACTTTTTTACATGCTAATTGCAGCTAACACGATACGAATGCTGATTGCGTAACTAAACATTCAACTTAGCATACCAATTGTTAGTCAAACCAAAAGAAAAATATTGTTTATGTCATAACACCATACTTACGGACAAATATTGTCCAGGACAACAACGTTTGAGGTCAATACCAGTTTAGCACATGAACACTTGTGCCTTACGTTCAGCCATCTTGGATTTTCTCACATTAACAAACAATATGCAAGGCTACCACAAGAGGGAGCTCTAGGGCAGCGTGTAAACTTGTTAACTCAAATAAAACTACAAAAGGCAGAATAAGGGGCAATAACCAGTGTTTCTAGTCTGATTAAGTTTCTAAGGTCTTCTACTAACGATGTTATTTTCTTTTCTTATAGTCAGACCAGTGTCACGTGACACTTCTGAGGAAGGCAGCAGAAGCAGCCAAAACGGTAAAGGTAAAACCAAATACACAGGTCTGACTATAAGAACATAAACTAGCAGACAGTGTTTCTGTTTTGTCTGCATTGAGCTGCAAAGAGTTATGGCTAAGCTTGTGGATGTCAAATGGCTTAAAGGAGCAGTAAAGCAGGATATCATCAGCGAATAGGTGGTAAGAAACAAAAGATAAGACCGAATCCAAAACGGAACCTTGAAGGACTCCACATAACAAATCCTTTGACTCAGACCATATTTGGTTAGCTGTAAGACTAAAGCTACATCCAGATAAATATGAGGAGAACCCCTGTAGAACTGACCCTGACAATCCTACTTGAACCCTTCCGTGCTGTGGAAATGTTTCTGCAGTTTTTAAGATATAGTAATAATAATAATGGCTTACATTTATAATGCGCTTTACAAGCCTGTATCACAACAAGTTTCTCAAAGCGCTACACTGTCGTCATTATTCATTCACTCCATACTCAGTGGTGGTAAGCTACTATTGTAGCCACAGTTGCCCTTACTGACGGAAGCGAGGATGCCAGTCTGTGCTATCGGCCCCTCCGACCACCACCAACCAATCACTCTCACACGACCTTCATACGGGCGGTGAGTGAAGTGTCTTGCCCAAGGACACAACAACGGTCTGCAGCTGCAGGAGCCGGGATTCAAACACCTGACCTTCCGATAATGAGACGACCCGCTCTACCATCTGCGCCACATTTTATAAAAATTACGTACATTAATAATAATAATAATAATGTCTTTCACTTGTATTGCACTTTACAAGCCTGTGTCACAAGTTTCTAAGTGTTGCGCTGTCGTCATTGTTCATCGACTCCATATTGATGGTGGAAAGCTTCTATTGTAGCCACAGCTGCCTTTTGGGCAGACTGATGGAAACAAGGCTGCCACTCCGCGCCATCTGCCCCTCTGACCACCACCAACCACTCACACACTACATTCATTCAGCCGGCGGGAAGTGTGAAGTGAAGTGTCTTGCGCAAGGACTTCGGACCATGAGTCGTCATTTTATTTCTATGGAGAAATTGACTCATTTTTGTAGTTCAAACCTCATAAATTACGCTAAAAATTAAATGCATCTAAAAAAAAAAATCCATCTGAACAAACCTTCAAAATATTGTTTAGTCCAAGGGTGCAAAGTTTGGAGTCTGTAGTGAGAAAAAAGCTTTTCAAGAAAATGGTTCTACAATTTCCCATATAGTTCTATGGAGAAACGTTGGATCAGTGCAAGAAGTATGCTCCTTATTGTAAAGCTTAGGCCATTTTTTCTTGTTCCCAGGTGAAAGGTTATGGACCAAATCTTGAAAACTGAAAAATACAGAATCTTACTGCAGTGTGTCTCCTTTTAAGTAATTTACATTTTAAAATCTTGATTGGTTTAACAACATTACACAAACTACATTTTAAAGCAGTCCTGATCCAATGCCCCTCTCAGTGTTTTCCAGCAGTAGCGTTAGTCTGAATCACGTCAGTAGTTACAAGTTTATTCCACACAATAACTGTTCCTCCGAAACATCTGGAATGAATCACACCGCTTGCATCTGACTGATTACTTTGTGGATCCGAGCTTGTAATCTGCATTTCTGATTAGGCCTGGGTTGTTTAAACATGTTATGACAACATGCAAATCTACAGTGAGTATACTCCCATCTCCCGCGCTTTGGTTCCAGTCCAGCAGCCGCCGCCTTTGTTTCCTACTGGCATTAAGCTGTGTAAGGACCTGCTGATTTCTACCAGTCCTCCCAAACAGAAGTATTTGTGGAAGCAGGGGTTGTAAATGCCGTAGCAGGGAGCATCGGCACTGCTCATCAACAGAACGTCCCACGAACATTAAAGGCTCTATACCTGATTTTTAAATTACAAATAATGAAAGAGGAAGCGAGTAAAGGAAATTGTTAGTTGTGATCCACAGAGATGAGTTTATAAGCACTTTTTAAACCTTGCAGGGTCACTATTTAGGGTCACTGCCACAGAAATTTAAGTAAAGTAGCCTGCAAACTCATAAAATTGGAAGGAAATGCTTTATATTTAGATGCACAGTGTCATTATCTGAGTTTACAATATAGTAAAGGATTACAAAACAAATTTCATTCCATTACTAGGAAGAAAATCAGGTTTATGCAAAAGTACATTTTTCAATTTTTTGAGTTTTTGGTCCAGTTTGCTGTAAACATATAAACTTTTACCTGGAAACAAATAAATTGGACTCCTGCAATAACCACACTCCTAATCTTTACGATAAGGAGTGTAATTATTGCACTCATCCTGAATTTCTCCGACGAACTATATGGGATATTGTTACTTCAATGATTATTTTCAAAATGCAGTTTTCTCACATCGTGGTGACAACATCTTCACTTTCCAGTCTTTCCAGAATTTTTTTTCCAAAAGGATTTTAAGGATTTTTTAGTATTTAATTCCCACCTGATTTATTGGGTTTTGAACCGTAAAATAGACGAAGAAATTTGAATTCACTAATAACTTTGATCCAAAATCCCCTCTGAACAAATCTTTGTAGCTAATATATCAACAAAATATAACTATACATTTATACCTGGCTCAATCCGTTATTTAGAACAGAATTTTTATGCATTAAATGCCTCACTTTTTCCATTGTGAGATCAATGAAGACTTATCTTAGATCATTTTATATGAAAACACAAAGAGGGCTAGGCACACACATCCCGAACAAGTTTAGCGTGCAAGAGTTCGAAGTTGCGTAAGAGAAAGATGACGGTAACGTTTCGGGCGTATTAGGCAGTATTATTGGTCTGATGAAGGCCGAAACGTTACCGTGTGGTGCCTAATAAATACATTGGGAGCTCAACAGCTGTGCAGAGTCTGTCATCCTTGTCATATGAAACCTTAATGACATAAAGTTGCAATACATTCCTCATATTTATGTCAGCAATATACCGACAAAGTTTCAGTCCATCCATCTTCTGCTTATCCATTGCCTTATGGCTCCTCCTGCAGGTGGTGGGTCCAGGGGAGGACAGCCTCATGATGCTCCACCTCCTCTGGGCGACGTAACCGATAAGGAGCTTAAGTTTCAAATTCATATCAAATAATCTTTTTCCCTATTCACCTGCAGTGTCTCGCCTAAACCGTCAAAAACGTCAAGGCTGGAAAGATTGGAGTCTTGAGGACAGGTATGGGCAAACCTTTTGATGTGGGTTTTTTAACTCTCCAGGACGGCCGCACCATTAGAGGTTTGGGAAATTTGAAACAAGTGCAATTCTCGAGTGTGATCCACCTCACCATAACATCATTACGTGATCTCTTATTATGTTTGTGAAAGCATTGGTAGTTTTTAGCCAATGCATTCTCCTCGATGTGGTTCTCCTCGAGGTTTCTCTGTTCTTTCCACTGTCTTTATATTTTTTCCTTGCTGCGGAGGAGGGTCTAATGTTTTTTTTTAATTTTCTTTTGACATTACATCTGTTTGTGACGTTCCATTTCGATCCTTGTTTCCGCTGTTTTGCTTTCTGTGACACCCTTTGAGGCGACTCTTGGCCGATGCAAAAATAAATTGATTGATATTAAGCTTTATCATGTTTTGCGGAATGAAGGGCTAGGCGGGCAGGATTCGGCCCCCGGGTCATAGTTTGTCCACCTCCGCTTTAGGAGGTACTACAGTTGAATTAGTGCAGTAATTTCACTCCTTATTGTAAAGATTAGGTAATTTATTTGTTTCCAGGTGAAAGTTTATATGTTAAGAGCAGTGTGAGTGTCTCCTCTTAAGAAGAGCTCAGTCTTTTCTCCAGCTATTGTTTCTTGGACTCATTTGCTGCACTCCTTCCACTACGACTTGGCGTGTGCTTTCACTCTCGCATCATTACACCATTTAGCTAACCAAAACATGCCTTAATACCACTCCCCCCGTCAGACCTGACAGGAAGTGCTGCTCCTCCCCTGGGTTCCTATTGGACAGCACCGACGACCAATGAGAGCAGAGTGGGGCTCTGGACTATTTTCCATCGGTTTCTTCATGTCTTCACTATTCATAGGCTTCTTTTTTCACTTTTTCATTCTTTTGTGCGGCGCTTTGGCCCGAAGGCTCCATCTCTGTATTTACATAAGAGCCATTTATACAGAGAAAAGCAGAGGAGCCGGGACAGAACATTGGACAAAAGGAGTCTTGTCTGGTGGGTCACTGGTTCGAGACACTGCAGATGAATATAGGAGAAAACTTTCAAATGGAGTTATCAGTTTGAAACTTTTGTTGTAAATTACTGACATAAATATGAGGACAACATTTTATGTTTTCAAATAAAAATAAGGCTTTGAATAAATGTGTTATTAGTTCATAAATCTGTGAAAATTCTAATTTCTCCTTGTTTTTTAAGGTTCAAAACAGAATAAATCAGGCACCACAAACCACTAAAGTCGAGATGTTGTTGCCACAATGTGACATAAATTCATTATGAAATGGTCGTGGTCAGTGAAGTTACAATTTCCCTAAATGTTATGAAGCCCTGATGAAGGCGTTTGTCGAAACGCGGCATTGTCCATGTAAATAAAGGCCTTTTAGTCTATTTTTCTACATTCTGAATGCCTCAGACTTCTTGCTTTACTAAATCTATGTTTACATGGTACGGCCTCAGCAAGGTTTTTTCTGCTTGTTCCCTAAAGAAAGATGTTGAATCAGTGCAATAAATAGAATCAGAATCAGAATAGAATTTATAGCCATTGTCAATGAAGGTTTCACAGACTATAATTTTCTTCGGTGTTCTCATGCAACATGAAATATAAACTTGTAATAATGAGTCTATAAGGCATAAAAAAATAGAATAAGATTTAAAAAAAAAAATCTAATACAATACATACAGCAATTTAACACAATACAAGACAGCACTCCTAACTATAAAGGCTCATTCACTCAGCATGGAGTGAATGAGCCCCTCTCCCTTTCATGTGTGAAGCGCTTTGGGTGTGACTGTGTCATATGAAAAAGTGCTACACAAATAAGAATCCCTTTCCCCTAACTATAAAGATTAAGTAATTTATTTGTTTCCAGGAGAAAGTTATGGAGGGATATTAAGATCAAACTGGACCAAAACCTGAATATTGAAAATTTGCTCAACTCAAACTTCTCCCGTTTCTCTCTTTGAATACATCTGTTATATGTGCATATCTGAATTATAATTGTACATGCCCTATTTGATATGTGTGGTCTTAATGACAGGATCTATGTTCAGCTGTGGGGCATGTTTACTGTCAGTGAGAGGAAATACCTGTCCATCCACACAGTGACAACAGAGACATGGCCCTGACCAAGGCAACACGCAACAGGAACAGCTCAAGGCCAAAACAAACCCCAGAGACTTCTAATTATCCAGGCGACACTTCTTCTGGTCAGACTGCATTTTGTGAAATGATGTCAGTCATTATTTGACAAATGTTTGTGTGACATTATTCACGTCTCAAACATCCCAGGTCCAACTGCATCCCAGTTTATAACAACTGAGGCTGTTATTAAGGCGGGACGCTGCAGGTGAAGAGGGGAAAAAGTGTAATTGGGTGATATCAATTTGAAACATGCTGTATATTACTGAAATATTAAACATATTACTGAAAAAATGTATTGCAAGCTGTTTGTCATTTTATGATTTCATGTAAAAATAAGGAATTTTATGCATAAAAATGGCCAAAATGTCCTTATTTTCGGTGACAAGATGTAAACAAGGTCTAATGCAGGACTAAACCAGGTCTAAACTGAGACTAAACCAGTTCATCACAGAGAGGTTACTTTGAAAATAAAATACTTTTAATCCAATTTTTTAAATGTAGTGGAGTAGAAAGTAAAAAGTATTCATCATAAAATGTACTGAAGTAAAGTAAAAGTACCTATTATTTATTTATACTTGTACTTTTTACGTTGTTACTTTCCTGCTCATTGAATAGCTATTAGTAAATTCAGTTAAGTTAAAGTTAAATTGGGTTAAGAATTAAATATCAAATAATCCCTCAGAATGAACCTTCAAAATATGGTTAAATGCATGACTGGGAGGTTTGGAGTCTGTAGTAACTGCTAGGGTGGACATATTGTTGCCACAAGGGCAAAAAAAAAAAATCATTTTAAGAAAATTGTCATTGAAGTTACAATTTCCCACATACTTCTATAGAGAAACACTGAATCAGTGCAATAATTACACTCCTTATCGTAAATATTAGGGCATTTATTTGTTTCCAGGTGAAAGTTTATATGTTAAGACCAAACTGGCGAAAAAACCTAAAATTGTTGCAGTGTCTCTTTTTTGCTGGCCCAACTATCCTGATTACCCAGCATGCCACAGCTGACCCATGCTCTTCATTCACGCTCGCTCTCACCAAAAACTAAAATACATTTCTAAATGGTCTTTTGTCTGGGCTTTGTTTTATTTATCACCTGGAAAAAGAATCTGTATTATCAATAAAAAAAAATGCCCAGGAGTCCATGAACAGAGAAAATAAAATGAAGACTAGAAATCCACATTTTGACAGTTACCATAGTTACCAGCACAGAATGTTCAGTTGCCCTCCACCTCAATGTTATAAGCTTGTTAGAATGCTATGTCATCACGTGAACGCAACCTATTAGTGTCCCAGTGGATCTGGCCCGCCAAACAGTCACACACCGCTAATGCTACTGCTGCTTGTGCTAATGTCCACACCAGCTTATACTGACGCTCTGTACCTGCTAAAAACATAATCATTTCAGTAGGAATTCTTGTTTGCAGAGATTACATGCAGCTCTAGATTGGCTAGAATCAAATCAGGCTGTTCACATGCAGTCATTGTCCATAGACTAACATTGGCAAGAAACATTATAAAAAGTTGAGAAAAGAGCAGTGGAACAACTCTGTTAGCTGCTGAGTCCCTGCTGGTAAATACATCTAACTCACTGTAGTGTTCGAATGCTTTTATGTGAATGATAACAGTATTTACCTTTTAAAACCTCCATTACTTTATGATGGAAAAAACCTGCAAATCCCATAATACTTTGTGATGTAACATCACGATCCTGAACTCATAGACCCTTTCGCTGCTTACATCATCAGTGACATCAGCTGGAGGCCGGAAATCAGGGCTGCTGGAGGGGGTGCGAAATTGCACTTAAAAAAAAAAAAACCTACAAATCGCGGGATTTTGCGCATAACTTTGGAACCGAAAGTGATAGCGACATGCGGTTTATTGAGGTGAAAACTAGAAGAAGCTTTGAAACGAGCCCTCTCTGGTTCTCCTGTGTCTCCGGGGAGTTTTGTTACATCGCGTTGAAATTTAGTAGTTTAAACATTTATGTCAGAAGTGCACCCTCTACTGCAGGTGATGTAAGTAAGTCTCTAGCCCATTCTGGAG
>OMNZ01024896.1:0-14900 GCA_900303255.1 Lesueurigobius sanzi | reverse complement strand
TGAGATCTTGTGTGGAGCCCCAGTCCCAGGGACATTGACAGTCATCATTAGCCTCTTCTATTTTCTGACAATTGCTCCAACAGTTGTCCTTTTTTCACCAGGCTGCTTGGCAATTGCCCCGTAGCCCTTTCCAGCTTTGTGAAGGTCTACAGCTTAGTCTCTGGTGTCTTTTGACAGCTCTTTGCTCTTGCCCATGTTGGTAGTTAGACTTTTGACTGATTGTGGGGTGCACAGGTGTCTTTATGAAAGCTAAGAACCTCAAACAGGTGCTACTAAATTAGAACCATGAGCAGAGTGTAGTTGGACTATTTAAAAGCAGAATAACATAACAGAATAATCAGGTTTTTGAGAGTCATAATTCTTGCTGATTCTCATGTGTGCAAATACTTATGAACCCCAGTAAAATACAAATAAATCATTAAAAAATCATACAATGTGATTTCCGGATTTTTCTTTTTAGATTATGTCTGTAACAGTGGAAATGCATCTATGATGAACATTTCAGACCTCTCCCTAATTTCTAAGTGGGAGAACTTGCAAAATTGCATGCTGTTCAAATACTTATTTTCTTCACTGTAGGTTAACATTGAGCAGAAATTTCCATGGCAGTAACTATGGTAACTGTCAAAATGCAAGTCCTAGTTTATTTCTATTTTCTGGGCCAATCCACATGAAAAAAAAAACTGTCACTAAGTTCAATGCCTTCTCTGTCAGCACATATGAACTACGGTCTAATTATTTTCTCATAAACGTGTTCAAAAGTGACAATATTCAGAAACGTGTGTGATGTTGGCCAGTAGAAAGGACTTTCAGCCATAAGAATAATATGGCAGGTTTGTGAATCCAATCACAATCAAATACTGATCTTTGTGAAGGTTTATACCAAAGACTGTTTCTCTCCCACAGAGTTGTACTGACACCTGCTCCAACCTGAACGCAACCTGTAGAACAAGTGTATCTTTTCTTGCCATCAACTTTTTTTTTGCCTCCATTCAAGTGTTGTTTTTCTTATTTTACATGATGCCCAAGTTAATTTATCTCATTGTAAGTGTAATAAAGCTGGTTCCAACTTATTTCAAGATGATACATATCTGCTCAATATCAGCACAAATGATCTTAATTCAAGCTCTTTTCAAGTCATTTATCCTATTTAAGAGTAATTGTTTCCAGTGTAAGTGTATTGTAATTCATACCCTGGCTATACCTTTATCACACTGCAAATAATAAATATATAGATTAGTTTAAATTACTCAAATTCAGAATATTATCTAAATTTGAGCCGTTTTGACAAGTTGCTCATTTGACCTACTTGTTTGACTTGTTCCAGGGCGTGTCTGACTTATTTCAATACATTGCTTCTTATTTCAACTAAGCTAATTTGCCAACGGAGTAAGAACATTAATCTGGTCCTATTGGCAGTTTTTTTTTTTCTTATTTCACAGGAAGATTACCTTAGAACCATCAGAAATGACGTGAAATAAGCTAAATAACGTAGTAAATATGCCTAATCTAGTCAAAACTGCTCAAAACAAGATTAATATTGTGAAATAAAGTAATTTAAACCCATGCTAAATGGATAAATGATATATAAGCCAGGGTATGAATACATTTAGGCCTGTATGTGGTAGAAGGTACAAAGTCAATGTGGTGGCCCCACTCATCTCCAGTTTGTATAGATTTCTGGCAAAGCGTTGTTTTCGTGTTGATTTCTGCTTTCCCAGGCTGCTTTGTGTTTGTATATTGAAGTGTAAATAATCTTCTACAGTAAATCTATATTTGTTTTATCGCTTCTCGTTAAATTCAGCACTTTTTCTACGCCTTCTCAAACGCGACGTGTGCGTGTGTCTTTTGATTCCGATCTTTTCAGTTGGTTTTATGGCATGTAAATAGGCTATTCAGTAACATGAGGCTGTGTGACCATATCATGTGCAGGGATTTATGAAACCTAACAAACGAACAATAACCATCCAGCCACAGGCGAAAGGAAATGTTATCCCAATATGACACGAGATCGGGATAAAATATGCACAAAGTCTGTGCCCCAGAGTTCTATTACAGGGGGCGTGATCACCGTAATAAGCTAGTATGTGTTAGGTTTTATATATTAAACATATTATAAGTTGTCCACACTATTTATTTGAGCAATCTGGGGCTGCACGATATGAGAAAGAATTGTGTTAGTCTATTGTCTAAATGTCTAAAATTGCAATATTTTTCTATTTAAACAAAAATCTTCAGCAATTTTATGGAAGATATATTTGTGTCATGAGATTGTGAATTTTAAATGTCTTTGAATTCTTTGCTTTTATTATGTTGTAACCAGTGCTGAGTAGTAACGGAATACAAATACATGGTAACTGGAGCCCACCACCGTATGCTAACTGGCTTCATGGAGGACTGGCCAGTTGAACCTCAATTATTATTTACACTCTGTGATGGTCCCCAAACTTCAATCACTACAATTTCAGTTTTTAAATCAAGAGGGAAAATGTACCTTTTTAAATACAGTATGTGTCTAAAATCACAGTGAGATTTTCAAATATTAAGTGTATTTGTTTTCTTAGAGTAGAGAAACATTTCAATAACCCAATTTTGAATCTGATGACACAAAAAGTCTTCCATACAATTTGTTTTTTTCCCCAAGACTAAACAATGCAGGACTAAAAAGAGGCATGAAACATGACCAGGAAAATCATAGAACTTAAGCTAATTTTCAAGTTACCATGCATTTCTTTTTATTTCCAAGCAAAAATGTATACATCTTAGTCATATCCAACACCAAAGTGATATTGTGATTTATCGTGGCCTCTTAGTTCTTACGATAACGATACTTTGGTGATTATACGTATGTTTTTGTGCAGCACTAGATCAATCTCCCGTAGAGTTCGCCATGTAGCTCAGCACTAACTCTCCCTCATTCAATTTTCTCATCCACTTTGTAACATTTTGTACAGAAAATTGTTGGGACCTGTATTGGGATGCCACAATGGAATCTTACACAAACACATAGAAATCTTGACAGGGATCGGATAGCAAACGCGATGACACGATATTCTCAAAAAGCTTTAGTGGATTTCAATTTATTCAATGCATTCAATTTATTTGTTGATAAATTAGGCTGTGGTTATAGACCCTTTCGCTGCTGACATCATCAGTGACATCAGCTGGAGGCAGGAAGTGAGCAAGAGAAATAAGATTAAACTAAACCTAGCGATTATAAGTGTAAAACTACAACTAAAAAATGTCGTCCTGTTGTGGCTCAAGGCGCAAGAACAAGAGGAATGACATTTGAGACTAGAAAATAGGTTTTATCTGATATTTCCAACAACAGTTAGCCATTTGTTTATCGTTACCATGACAACAGCTACAATGGAAATAGATAGGAATGTAGCTTTCCACCTCCAGCTAAGCCCCAAATGTTTACAAACAATGAAAGTCACTTAGTTGATGTCCACAAGCAACGTTTTCTGTATTAATATTTAAAAAAAATACCAAAACCTGTTCAGAAAGTCAATGAGAGAAATGAATGGAGTGACAGATTCATTATATAAAGACTCTTCTTTTGGATTTTCATTTTCCAAATAACTTTTCAAAAATACTAGAAAGTTGGGTTTTATTTTCCATTTGGACATCCTTATATATTTTATTGTCCTATATGGAGAGTCCCTGGCTAGTGTTCGCAACATAAGTGGCTTTAACCATGGTTATTACCGGTGGTAATAATCGTATTTAATGATATTTATGCATATATTATCATGTGTAGCTGCTGTTTGCATGGTGTGTGGCCCACATCCTGTTTGTAATTGTACAGAAACAGATGAGGACATTGTTTTTAGAGTTTGTTTTTTTGTTCTTACTGACGCACTTTTTCCCCTGTTGAAGGATCGTGAGCCGCGTTTATTCGGGTTGAAGATTTTCCTACAAAGTTGATGTTTACTCCAATAAGATAGCACCTCTATACTAACGAAAATAACTATTTTTTAATCCCCAGAGATGGTTTTAATCCCAAATGCTCAGCCTTTATAATCATTAATCTTAGTGGAAAGGCAGTTCAATAGACCAAAGCTTGTGGACAGAATATATGTATATATATATTTAGTAGAGAAACGAATGAAAAACAAAATTTTGTGGCATTTTTATTGTAAATCTAAATTATGGAAGGAATCTTAAAAAAAGAAAGAAAAAAATGGTTGACTGTATTATCTTTTATGTCTCTGTTTTCCCATTTGCGAAATATTAACCTCATAAATTCTCTAGTTTTGCCATGTTGAAGTTGTACAGACATTTTACTTTGATGGCAGTGTCAGGTTTTATGTTCAAATTCGCCATTTTCTTTCCCGATTGTGTCAAAACTGTAATGATGTCATGTTGTAAAGGCAAGGAGAGTGTGGCAGCTGAATGTCGATTCTATTGAATGTGTAACGCATGAAATATTTCTTTGTTAAATATTGTTGCTTTGGACCCGAGTGATGTTTGGACTAAAGTGGACTTTAGTGGACGTTGTTTCAAGATGGCCCTTGTTTACTGTGCAGTGATCAGGCGTAAAGGAAATTCTAAAGTTTGAACACTGACAATCCCTCTTTTAAAATGTCACAAAACGGAGGAGACGCCTACAATGTCTTTTAGATCTCCTCGAAACAATACCTGGATAGTACCATTAGTGTATATTCATGAGCTTCGTTGTTCATTTAATCACATCTGTACTTACTTGCTTATAGATGATGATAATGATAGTTAATTGGCCAAGTAAGGGCTGTAATCTCTAATGGCATTAATGTTGCTATACTAGGCTGAGTTTTGTTGAGTAACTGCTTTTTCCAAAGAAAGTCCAAGTGTTTTTTTTTTTTTTGTTTTTTTTGGAGAGTATAAGCTTTTATGTTGATTCAGCTTTGGTTGGAGTGTTACATGCTCATATGTCTCAAATAAAACGCTACATTACTGACAATGTGTAATCAAGTCTTTATTTGATATATGTTACCGATATATGTTAGCTGTATACCTTTTCAGATACAGTATTGGTGAATCTAACAACATGCATTATTGTAGTATTAGAAACGGCCTATTACTGTGGCTCTCAACTGGTGGGTCACAACTGGTGTCAATCATCTAATCATCGCTCCATCCAAACCCACCCCCCACAACAGCCTATCTCCGGAGCAGCACGTTCCTGCTTCAGCCATTCATCGCCTGGGGCTCTCCTAAGCCCCTTCTCCACCTGGCCTCACCTCTGCGCCGCTCATCTAGGCTTGTCATCCGTGGGTCACCTCCAGTGTTGGGCAAGTTACTTTAAAATGGTAATGTACTGTATTCTACATTACTAGTTACAGCTTTAAAAATGTAAGATGTTTGTATTACATATTACTGTTGCAAAATTAACTGAAAATAGTGATAATAATGCCACAGAGCAAAAGTGCAGTCAAAAATGTCCTTTTCCTCAGCCGTCCAGACTCTTTTGTGTTTTGTTTTGATGATGTTTGCTTCACGAGCCAGTGTCCAACTTGATTTGGTGCTGCATCTTATTTGGGGGGAGTTGCACTTGTAACTTGAGTTACTTCAATTGTAATGACTAATATATTACTGCATTTTGTTTAAGTATAAGTAATAATATTATATCCCTCAGTTACTGAAAAAAGTAATATAAATCTGTAACTACTTTTGTAATGAGTTACCCCCAACACCTCATTCTCCCACCACCAGTGTCCGGACTCCGGGGGAGGTCTTCTTTACAGATAGGCCTACTACTCCTCAAAGTCATCTCTACACAAGCACACTGATTGCAGCTGTTCTCTAATCAGGGCAATGCAACTGTTAACCACCTATTTTGGATTGCCCCTTGAGCTTTATGGAAAGACTTTATTTTCTATATGCACAGACCATCCTCTTATGCACTCAGACATGCGTTTTCTTTTTTCCAATGTGTGCAACTCTAAAAGAAAAGAAGAGTAGGTCTATCTGACATCTATATTTGCGAAATTTCATGCATACAAATTTACATTTCTGCAAAAAGCCCCATTTTAAACTCTACTTACTTGCTTGAACTGATGCAAATTATAATGTGTACAATCCTCTTCAAACTCCTAAACTAAATTATTGATGCTTTAAGTGTTAACCCCATGTTGTTTTTCTTTAACCTCTTATTTTTTGTAAAAACCCCTCACTTAAGTGTCTTATAAAACGCTTTCATCTAGTTGTTTCTGCGTAGTTTGACCACTAGATGACGATATTAGACTTCATGCACCACCTGTTACAAGACACAACAAAATTCGGGTACTCCTCCGTACTTCATATGTGCGCTGCATTGCTCACATCACATGCATGTTTGCGATCTACATTTCTCAATATTCAATTAAAAAAAAGAGTTATATAGCCTATATATATTCTAATTCGATCGTCTGTCTCCTCTCCATCCATTGTGTTGACAGCGTCAGTAAAGTTACAAATATCCTTTGTTTACTTCCGCTATATTTCCAAAGTAACGCACTAGGCTGTTTAGACAGTTTAGTGTTCGCTCTAAAACAAGTCTAGCTATAATGAAAAATCTATATCTATTTGATGAAACGGTATAAAATAAAATAATAACATAACATTTCCATGTACTTAATCTGCAGCTAACAAACTATATATTTTACTTTGGTAGGTCAAACCGGAAACGCGTTAGTTTCTGCGACGCTTGACGGCGTGTCCCGTCGTGGTCCCGTTACTCCAGACTTGAGCGGTCAGTGATGAGACGACGGAGAAAAGTACGCGACCAGCACCGAAAATCCTTGTTAAAACTTGAATGGTGCAAGTGGGAAATGTTTTGGATACCGCGGTGGTGGATTGTACTCGTTTATCTGTCCGGTAAGTCACGAACAAAGCAAAACGAAGCTGCTCTTAAAATGATCGCGAAGTGCCACAGGTTGTTTTCCTCAGATTGGAGAACACACCGCTCTGAGCTCCTGATCCAAAATAGTTTCTTCTAACAGCGAATATTTCTAGAATCCTGTACTAAATTGCTAAATTGAAGTTATAAAGCGTTGTAATTTTAGTGCTTTTTCATATCTTTTTGGGTGCTTTTGTTGTGATGATGCAGTGTCCTGGTTAACCTTATTTACTCATGTGTGAAATGAAATCTACTACTAATGCTCTCACGGGATTAGCAGACAGAACACATATCTCTATTCAATTGCAAACACTTTAATTTACTTTTTTACGTTTTGGATTTCCAATTGAATAGAAGACACGGCAGGGAAATCTTTTTATTTATTTATTTATTATTTATTTTTATTTGCAGGTTTGGGGCAGTTTGCTCTTAAGGTTTGTTCAGAAGGATTTTTCAATATTTAATTCCTAGCCTTATTTCCTAAAACAAAGCAAAAATGTGAATATTTTCAGATTTTTCCCACAAATAACTAGTTTATTAACAACATATCATTTGGAGCCATTGTCTGGCTCTGTTCAGGGAGTTTGAGCTGCTCCCCTCTGGTGGGACATACCGGCTCCCAGGCATCACCAAAAACAGAACCCAGTAGTCATTTGTCCCTCAAGTGATCCTGCAATTAAATACACTTAAATTATGTTTTTATAAGCAATTTTATCTTAGACTATCTACACAGCTGGTCTGGGCAGATAGGATGGTATAAATAGTTTGGTCTCCCTTCTTTGTTTAGACCTTTTTTTTTTTTTTTTAATCTTTTGAATGAATAAGTAAATCGTTTATTCATGGGATCAGAGTATGGACTTGTGTAAGGGACTTTTCGTGTAGTATTGTTGTGTAGTATGTTGGTTTTATGGATGTTTTTTATGTCTTTTACTCACTGCAAACAAATTTCCTCACAAGGGCAATAAATGGTCTACTACTACTACTAAATAAACACAATATCCAAAATCACCTCTGAACAAATCTTTGTAACTAATATAAAACAAAATAAAACCATAAATTTAAACCTCCATTATTTAGATTTTGTCGGCAAAAATGTAGGCGATTTTGGCAATTTTTATGCATGAAATGACAGAAACCTTTACATTTTTTTTCTCATATTTATGTCAGTAATATACAACAAACATTTCAAATTGATATAACTCAATTTTACATTTTTCCCTATTCACCTGCAATATCTCGCCTTAAAGCCACAATGTGGAATATTCAAAGGTCATTGCTGCTGGTCACAATAATATCAAACACACTCCTAACAATCAGCTCAATGCAGACACTGCCGTAATTTGCAGGAAATAAAATAAAGCATTTAGAAGAGGACATTTTTATCACTTTACTTTCTTTATTTGAATCAGGGACAGTGCACAATATACCGTGTTTTCTGTAAGTCGCACCAGCCAAAAAATGGATAATGAAGAAGAAGAAAAAATATCGGGACTATAAGTCGCATTTTTCTGGGGAAATGTATTTTACAAAATCCGAGACCAAGAACAGACATTTCATCTTGAAAGGCAAGTTATAATAATAACAATAGAATAGAGAACAACAGGCTGTATAGGTATATGGTATGCTAACGTAACACATTGATGGTTATTCAGGTGTCTGGTATGTTAATGTAACTTATTAATTAATATATAAGTCGCACCTGAGTATAAGTCGCAGGACCAGCCAAATAGTCCAGAAAATGCGGTACATTAACCTTAAACAGGAAAGATGGAGCATTATGCCAGGTTATAGCACAAGTGCTAATTTTCACCTGTAGTCCCTGGACAGACTGATCTGACATAATGCATAAACATCATGTTTGGCAAAGCAGCAGCATTTCCATGGAGACGAGCTGGAGATGTCAGGTCTGAGCACAATCATAGTAAAGACATGCTTTTGTAAGATATTTACTAAATAAAATGACCTGTAACTAATTCCTTATATTTTTTTGGTGAAACTAGGTGCAATGTTTTAATCAAGTAGAACTTATTTCGCTTCTATCCTTCCAGACTGATGTGGTCATGCCCTCCCTCACGCTTTCATTTTCTCTGGTGGGAGTTTCTCAGAAAACTAATAAAGTCTGGATTCCTCCTCCTCGGACTGTAAACCCACCAGACCTGCCGCTGACTTTCTGTCCCGGAAAATCCTTTCTATGGCCTTCTTCCTAACCCCCAAATATTTATTACCTGCTTAAAAACGCTCAAACAACAATGCAAAACACAGCATTTTATTGCTGTGCTCTACTTCCCCTGTGCTACAGTTTTCTGCGAATACATTTAATTCAGTAGCATAGCAGATGATTCCCATTAAAAAGCAGATTAACATTAGATCTTTTCAATATATCCAATTGTCTACAACAGTGTTTCTCGATCTTTTTCAGATCAAGGACCTCTTTCTGCTCCAAAAAGGACAACCTAACCCACTAACTGGCCCTAACTCAGGGCATGCCAGAAATACTTCAATATTGGGATAGACATCATTAGTATGATTATTCTTTGAATTTAGGCCTACATAAAAACAAACTTGATTCCAAATGAGGAGCATGATCAATGAAAACGGTATGGATAAATAGCTGCTAATAATAATATTAACAATGGATTTAGTTTTAAGAGCAAGTGCTGTAACTTAGTACATAAAAGGGATAATTTGGAGTGATCTGTTACAAAAATATAGACAAATGTGAGTGTTCTTTTCATTTTACATTATACATTATCATTTACATATTTATATTTTGTCACATCCTGATCAATTTATGATTTATTGGATATTTTTTCTTGCTTACCTGGAGTTTTTTTTTCTTTTATTTGTTGTACATAAGATATGTTTATACAGTTTATTGATTTTATGAGATGTTTTATTGTACTTTATTTATTACCTAGTACTTACAAACTTCTTTTTCTTTTCTTCCTTCTTAATTTCCTAACCTGTGTGATCTTAAGAACCGTTGTAACAAGTTAATTTCTCCATTGTGAGACCAATAAAGTCATTTATTCTGTCTTAAGTTATTTCAGGAGTCCATGACATTGTAAGCACTGTGTTATTGACTCCCTGCTTCACAGAAAGCCAAACATCTCAAACCCTGTGCTGTTATCGTTGGTGCGGTCAGGTCCCTCACATGCTCCTGATTTAGGTTAAATTCCCATCTTTAGTCCTGACCCGCGCAGGTTACACAGCTGTTCCTGGGTGTGTTTTGGACAGCACAGTTTGTTATATTAACTTAGCTGTGTTCAGCCGAGCTCCTGTTTTCCATGTGAGTCACTAAACCACTAGCTCGGCCTTATCTTTTGTACCAGAAAGAAATGTTCAGTTTGACTTGTGCATCGTGGGAGTGTGTGCTTTGTTGGATATTTTTTGAACTGACACTCACATTAAAACTGATGTATCATGAGTACAGGACTGTGTGATATTCTCAGTACAGGGGTTTACGTTTACAACATCTTATAAAGAATAATATAGTATGAAACGTAGAATAATGGAGATTCTCAATAGGCATAGTAGTCAGCTGGAAGCCTCAGTGCGTTGTTAGTAGTATAGTTTGTTTGAACTTCATAGTTGTTAATACGGCTGGGCAATTAATCGAAAATAGTTGAAAACAGAGTCTCCATTTAGATCAATCTTAATAATCGTAAGGGGACTTATTAATTGTCAGGTTTGTTTATATATATCTATGGGTTTAGCAGCCAGTGTTTCTAGCAAAAGATATCTTTGTCATGAATCATAATAGTAAAAGCTTGTTCACATGGAGTCAATATAAAAAATATGAATGAATGGAAAATCGACATCGATCAACGTGATTTCTTTTTGCCATATCGCCCAGCTCTAGTTGTTAAATATGGTGCAAATTCATTAACCAGCGGTACATATTCTTCCACTTTATCTGGGCCAGGCCCAGTAGTAAGACTTCCCAATCCTCACACACTTCCCCAGCTCTTTTAGGGGGATCCAGAGGTGCTCCGACTGACGAACTAAGAGACATTGTCCATTCAATATTTCTTATGCCCTACAGTTGTGGCCTAAAGTTTACATACTCTTTCAAACTTTTGGCCATTTTTCATAGAATATGAATGATACTAGAACAAATCAGGTACAGTGCATTTAATCTGTATTGATTCAGCCAGTCAGCAGAACTGTTAACTATATTGAAATTCATTTATCTAAATTACATACTTTTATATTAGCCTATGTTTATAGGGTGTGTATTATTGTTGACATATTGTGACAGGCGTTTGTCCTATAGCCTAAACTTGGAAGGCTACTCTAGAGATCTGCTGACTCCTCATGTAGGGTATAGGTTTAATCATTAGCTCATCCTGTTTTGGTGTAATCTCGTCTCACTTCCCTGCCTTCACTAATTGCCTTTCCTCCTCCTCAGCTGTCGTCCCTCGCTGCTGTTCGGTCCATGTCTTCGTGCGGGACGAGAAGAGGTACTCCGTCCTGTTCCAGTCTGTGGTGCTGCCCTGTCACTACAACAGTGTGTCCACGCAGACCCCCGTGGTGCAGTGGGTCTACAAATCCTACTGCCGCGATCGCACTCGGGACGCCTTCAGCTTCTCGGACACTATAGGAGGAGGAGGAGGAGGCCTGGGGGGCGGGGTCACCAGCACTGGGACGGGGTACAATGGGCATGGAGGATACGGGACACACGGGGGGTATGAGAGCGGGATGGCCAGTTACCTGGACTGTGCAGACAGCAGCAGGACGGTCCGCACTGTGGTCTCTGTCTCTGGATCCTCCATCACTCTGTCTGAGTACTACAAGAACAGAGACATCTCCATCATCAACAGTAAGTGTCTTTACTGTGGACCACTCATTATCTTACTTTACTTTAAAGGACTTACAGGTTAACTTTGACCAGACGCATACGTGCTTCAAAGAATGAATGCGAGTGAATGATCCGAGGGGCCGATGGCGCAGAATGACAGCCTCACTTCTGTCATCACTGAGAATGGTGTGAATGAATAATGTGTACAGTGAAGAGCTTTGAGAAACTTGGTAATCCATCCATCTTCTTCCACTTATCCGTTGCCGGGTCGCGGGGACTGCAGGTGGTGGGTCCACAGGAGGACGGCCTCATGATGCTCCTTCCCCTCTGGGCGACGTAGCCGGCCTTGATGGTCTCATCATAAGGGGCTTCTGAACCGCTCTGGGTTTGACCCGTCACCTAGGACCTGTTTGCCATGAGAGACCCTACAGGAGCATAATGCCCCAGACACAGAGCTCATCCTAGGTTAATTCAGGTGCTCAAACCCCCTCCACTACGATAAGGGGGCGGTTCGAGGAGGGGAACTTGGTAATCAGGCTTGAAAAGTGCATTAAAAATGTAAGCCATTATTGTTATTAATACTAAACTGTTTTGGCTTAATTTCACATTATAACATTGGGCAGGTTTATAAGAAAACAACAACAACAACTAGAAAAACAACATATTTCTATTGCTGTATGAATAAATGATTTGCCATATCTGTAATAATGACAGGATGAAGGTTTCTTGTATAAAAAGGGGGAAATTAATGATACTGAAGATTACCAGTATTTGATTAAAAGAGACAAATACTTCCACTGAATACATGACAGTTTCAGTTAATACATATTTAGTGAATATTTCATAAAGATTACCCTGCAACAAGTCATATCTTAGTAAGTTAAGTAATCTAGAAATTAGTAAAATCTTCTTGAAATTACAAGTACAAGTTGAAAGTATAAGTACATTTGTCCTTGCTTCATTTGAGAAAGTAAAGAAGCTAAAATTAAGAAAAATGTCAAAATTAGACCAAAAAAAAGACAAAAAATAAGATTGTTATTGGTGTTTTTCCTAATTCAAGTGTAAAAAACGTGCCCCATGGACAAGTATCTTGAAATTAGTTTCTCAAACCAAGGGCAAATGACCTAAAGCTGGACACACACTAGAGGATTTTTTGCCAGATTTTTAGTCTTAGGAGGCGTCACTTACTTTACTTACTAAGATATGAGATTTTGCAGTGCACCTACCTGTGTTCCTATGTAAATGCTCAAATCAAATATTGATATTACAATAACTATTGTCTTGTGCATTCACACATAGTTACATTATTTTACATCATAATGAGTTTCTTTTGTTTACATGTTTAGTTTTGATTCTGGTGTATCCACAAAACAGAATAAGCCCCACATTTTGGGTTGCTAATATATTCTAAAACCACTAAACAAATCTCTGTCACTTTCAAATCCTATTAAGTGCTTGTGCAGGCCTTCAGTCAAAGCTCGCTGACTGAACTCTGCTGGTGCCGGGCTTTTGTGTGTATCGTAACTTAGAACGAAAGATAACTTAAGACATGTACTTCTTGCGTGTGCGTGTGCCCTCTTGTTGAAATGTAACCTGTCAATATGCAGCTACAGTGATCCGGTTTCAGCAGATTTTAACCTACAAATTCGTCCCTTTACCTAAAATATTTTGCAAAGACCATGCTCTGTCCAAAGCTGCCTTGTATTATTTAATCCTCGGGCGACTGTCTGACCTTGCTCTGACGGCATCTCTCATATTCACACAAGTTTAATCCACTTTGAGATAAACATTCAGTAACAAAGCATAAAACAGACAGAACGCACCATCTTTAAATCACCGAACAACAGTCTTGTTCAGAGTGAGGACATCTGAGGGATATGGTACATGAATGTGAGTCTGTTCTGGACTGCAGGCCTCAGATTTATGTGGCTTTAAGGCGAAGTGTCCTCTTCTCCAGGAACAAGGACAAAAGACTTGTCCTGGAGCTGTCCCCCATTCATGCGACCTCTCACTCTCTCTGATGTACTTCAATGTCTCTCTGTTACTTTTACTCAGAGATTTGGTCCGTGTCGCTGCATAACACATCTTTCTTTCTGTTTGGAGACGTGCCCCGCTTGTCCCTCTCCTCGTCCCACTCCACTGTTGGCTCAGATTCAGAGCTGTGATGGAGTGAATGGACAAAAACTAAAGCTTTGAGCATGTTTCTCCTTTCTCCAGTCATCCATACTCATGTAATCCTATTCACGATCACGGGGAGGCTGGCGTCTGTGCCAGCATGCACTAGAACAGGGGTTAACATCAAGCTCACCCTATTTGAAAACACCACAGGCTTCGCAAAACAGTTTTTAATTTGTGAGGCATTTGGTCTAAAGTTTAATGCCCGAGGTTGTGCAACTAAGGGAAGTGTTTACATTCCTCTTTGGTATACCATAATCTCCCAAATGTTTTAGTCAGCTCATGAATTGGCAAATCTATTGTGCTAAAATGTTGTGGTTCTCCTTTGGTATGATGTTGGGACCCACCACCAATCTACAGTCGTAGCCACAATTATTAGCCTCCCATATAAAATTAAACATCACTCTTGATTTCTCCATGAAAATGACCATTAACAACAAGTGCTGGAAACACTATACATCCATAAAGACAATCTCCAATAAGTTTAAATAAGATGTATAAACAAAAAAGGGCAAAAATTATATGGTCAATAGTGTAGCCTTTCTGAGCCACAACAGACAACAACCTCTTGAGTAGTTGTTAACTAGGTTTGCACATGTCTCCTGAGGGATTTTGGCCCATTCCTCCATTGAAAATTGTTCTAGCTGGTCCAAATTGCATGGTTTCCGAGCATGGACATTCACTTTCAGCCCCCGCCACAGATTCTCTATAGGATTGAGGTCTTGGTTTTGGTATCCTTGAGGAACTGTTGGACTAATTTGGATGTGTGCTTTGGATCATTATCTTGTTGGAAGACCCAGCAACGACTTAAGCTTAAACTACAAGAAGATTTCTGCATGTTCTCCCTCAAAATTCTAACATAGTCCTCTTTTTTCATGGTGCCATGGACCCGAACAAGGCTCCCTGTGCCTGAGCCTGCAAAACAGCCCCACAGCATGATGCTCCCACCACCATGTTTAACTGTGGGGACTGTGTTCCGAGGGTTGAAGGCCTCTCCCTTTCAACATAAGCAACATCCATGTGCCCAAACAGTCCAAGCTAAATGACTGCAGGTGTTGCTAG